>VXBT01009806.1:5635-109544 GCA_013400235.1 Oriolus oriolus | reverse complement strand
CCCGCGTTAGCACCGCCGGGGCCCGCGCTCCGCCTGCGGGGCCTGCCCCCGGGGAGGGGGAGACAGGGGCAGGACAGCAAGCGGAATAACTTCTGCAAATTAAAAAAAGAAAGGGGAAAAAAAAAAAAAAAAGAGGGACATCGTTCAGGGGACATCTTTGAAGCTCAGTACCACGCGGGGCATCCAAGCCGCAGTGAAACCCTCCAGGCTAGCGAATCCCACCACAGTGACAGGAGGGAAGCTGGCTGTGGCCACTGTGCCCAAGCCCTGCATGCATTAGAGTCGCCTCGGCTTTCTGGCTGGAAGATGATTGCTGCAACAGGACCATGTTGCTGATGATGAACAGCAGAGACGTTGGAAGATGCCTTCCTTGAGGATTACATGTGGAGAAAGGCCATCAGTCAAGGGGAGAGCTGGCTGGTGAAACTGTCTGACTTTCCCCCCGCCGGGGAAGTGGCTTCAATGGCTCCATCTCCCAGGAGAAGCAGTAGGAAAGATGCCAACGCCTTGCCAAGCATGTCCTCAACTTTCTGGGCTATCATGATCCTGGCTAGTCTCCTAATCGCTTACTGCAGTAAGTACACATTTGTCCTGGTGCTTTTGCTGGGCATAAATCTACGCTCTTCCCATCTGAGGTAACGCTTCGGGCAAAGGCCAAGCTCTGAAACTGGCAGGCATAGGTAGTGTGCTTTAGACTTGGCCCTCAACACATCTCCCTCCACTCCCCTATGATAAAGCAGGTAGGCAGACACTTTAATACTGCTGCTTAGGAGAATGAGATGTCCTTAGGTTGTAGATATGGCATTTCCAGTCCAAACAGTAACACCTCTTGGATTTTAGAAACAAACTTTCTAGCGGTAGTAACCGTGATTCACTGTTCGCTGTTTATTGTCGGATGTTACCAGATTCCTCCCTCCACGAACACACACTCCTAACTGTCCACCTTTCATGAAGAGGAGCTGGTTTGCTTATGTTCATTCTTTTAGGAAGCACATACTTAATCAAGTGACAGATGTCTTCACGTCCCTGAGATCGTATGTGATCCTCTGAAATTCCATAGGAGAAAATCTTGGCACTTTCTTAGCATATCCTCAGCAGTTTAGTAAGTCCATGTTGCCAGTTTTAGAGCTGCATCTCAGGTTATCAGTAGAGTTTTTATATTCTTTTTTCAGGCTTGATAGATTTTCCATTAATCACACTGTTGCAGATAAGGTATCTGTAAGAATCAAGTACTTGGACTGTAAATACTTTTAAAGGTCTTTATTTTTTCCTGCCTTTTTTTAGTTGTTTGTTTGGTTTTTTTTGTTGTTTTTTTCTTTCAGCAAGCATCATTTTCAAGCAGTTATATAATGTAAATGGAGCTAATGCCTATACTTCAAGTTAGAGAATGCAAGTTAGTCCATAGCACCGGAGTGGAAACTAGCAAAGAGAATAGAAAAACCAGTTTTTATGCAATAATAAAAAAAACCTACGCAATTTATCAGGGAGGACCTGCACAGCTTTGCCAAAATGAATCTACACTGTATTTTCCCACCCTGAGCTGAATGGAGTCTGTAATTTACCCATGGTGCATATTGCTTTCATTAGCTGTAGCATAAAAGATTTTGCACGAGGCTCGTCTTGTTGAGCTGTAATAGGTGTAGGCTATGATGAATAGGAAATAGATGCTGGTTTGCAGGAGCATGCCTGCTGCATTTCTTAACCCTCTATTCCATTCCTTCCCATTATATTACATTGACCATTTCTCTGTGTATGTGTTCTGGGGTTTTCTCGAAACAAGATTGTAATTGGTTAGGAGAACCTTTAATTCACTTTTGTTTTGCACATGACAGGGGCTTTTCATAGTGATGGCACTGAAAGTGGATTATTCCAAAAAGAATAACATATTTTGTAATATTTTTTGTAATTTAGCACATTTTGCATTGCACTTCTCATTAATAAAATCATGTTAAAAAGGCCACACTTTTAATAATATAATTTTGTACATGATGCTGTATTCAGTGTGTTTGTATAGAGGATATACTAAACAACATAGTGTTTTAAAAGAATGTATTGTATGCTGGGAGTGCATATTACAGAATGAATAGTTCAAGTGTAAAGGGAATTCAGCTTGATATTAGTGATAGGAAATATTTTATTAAGTCTGTGCTAGAAGTGTCCAGAGAGTCACAGGCTTTTTATGAGAATATATGAGATCTTCTGTGCATATATTTTCTATTAACATGGCCTCAAAAAGAGTTAGCATAAACTCTGACACTTGAAAAATTATTTATTTTCCGCATTGAGAAGTCTGACAATGTTTAGTCCTAAGCAATGAAATCATCCATTTGAATTGTTACATATTGTTCATTGTTTATTTTTTGCACTGTTTACTGATGAAAAATGCAAATGTTGGCTGATAATCTGAAGGCATTTTCTGGTGAGCTTAAAGACCAGTTTCTAATTAGCTCTCTCAGCCAGTGTAGATGGTGTTCCTCAAACATGTAGTACACTCTTCATTTCATATACCACTGAAAAGCACCATGCAGCTTAAAATATGCAGTGTCAAAACACTCCACCATTTATGTAATGCTCCACTGATTTGACAATTGCAATTCCAAATGTTAATGAAGCATCGTGAACATTTTCTCCAGTGGTAGTATTTGAGACATTGCAAAAAGTGGTTTTTGCTCTGTGAAAAATCAAGATGAAAAAAAAGTGAAGCTATTTCTAGGTAAAGCAGCACTTCAGATTTTATGCATTCTTTTAAAAATCAGCTAGAATTTAATCAGTTTTTTTTTTATCTGATGGCTTTTTCTGAAGAAAAGCAGATCTGGTCTTGAGGGGACATGATGACTTTTAAAAATGCTTTAAAAATAACAGGATTGTCATATTTCTTAGGAAGTAAGAGGAAAGAATTTGACTCTGTAAGGTGTTCTCTATTTCTCCCGCACCTTATTGTCAGGTATATGGAAGTATACCAATAAAGATGAATATATTATCAAACTAATTATAGGAACCTAATATTTTATTATCTCTCTCTGTATCTTTCTACTGCAATCAAACCTTGCAGCCTCCAAAACAAAATCTGGAAAAGAACTTTTCCATTTTTCTTTTCTTAATAGCACTGTAAATACAATTTTTGATCTCTTTCCTCTTTCCATTTTTAATCTGTTAGTCTGACAAGCTTATTCCTGAATCAGTTATTTGAACATTGCTTCTCCTTCTCCTAATTACTTTGTGAATCTTTGTTTCTGGAAGTGTATTTGTTGTACAATAGTCATCCCTGTTACTGGGAGTAACCAATAAACACCATACTCTTAAGTTCCACTTGACAGATATGCATATTTATAAAGAATGTCCTGGATGTACATGTACAACCCATTAGACTTTCATTTATATTTTAATATCTGAAGCCAAATCATATTTCTGTTGATGTGGTAAAATGATAAACTGATAATTTTTTCTTTCTTAAATGTTTAGATTATACTTAGGGATAATGGCTCCATCCTATGGTGGAAGAGAAACCTGCATCAAATCAATTAGGTTAGTTGCTATAGTGATAAATATAATGTAATATTCTCCATCTGAGGGAAAATGGTCTGATTTGGTAGGCTCTCAACAGAGGAAGACAAAAACAAAGTAGTAGAAACAGGCTGTTTATGGTCCTTGGTGGGACCAACAAGGAGTAAGTTTACTTAGCAGAACCATCAGTAAATGTAAAAACAGCCTCAGAAGGCTCTTCTGGTAAAGGGTGGCCACTTTCGTGGTAATTCAGAATTAAAACAGTTGTGACAATTTTGGATTCCAGACATGCATCTCGCATACTTGTTTAATGAACAGTAGTAAACCAGAGAGGAGTACCTACAGTGAATACCTCACGTTGGGTTTTTTACTGATGTAAAGGTAAAATGAATAGGGAGTATTCACAAACTGGAGTATCCATTTTACCATGTTAGAAAGTTTGGTCAAATTAAGGAAATTCTATGAGGTATCACAGCTGCCTGCTACAGCAGGAATCTAAATAACATAGTTTTGATTCAGAACTACTTTTTTAGTGCATTTATTCAATTGACTTTGCTATAAATATTGAGGAGCTTTTTATATTTAAATGGTAACTTTTAAGCAATATATGAATCAGCTTTTAGCAAAGTTGTGGCTGTTACACGCTTTTGCTTTTCCTTATTTTATACTCTTTTGTAAGCATAAGGAACAGAACATTAGAGCCCTGTGCTGCTCTGTTAAGGTAATACTTCTAAGGGAGACTAAATGAGTTTTTTTTTTTTAAAGGAGCTACCAAAACTGAATAGTACTCGAAAAATTGACCTTCTTGCTTTAAATATTGTGTATGGAAGAAACAGTATGAAACCCAGCCTCTATGCTTACTAAATGGTAATAGTACTAGGTAAAAATAATGTTACAGTCCAAAATGCAAAATATTTCCCATAACATAATGCAGAGGTATTTTTGCTGTTGCTGAGCAGGGCTTACACAGAGCCAAGGCCTTTTCTGCTTTTCCGATTGCCACACTGGTGAGGAAACTGGAGGTACATAGGAGCCTGGGACAAGACACAGTCAGGACAGGTGACCCCAACTGACCAAAGGGACGTTCCAGACCATGTGACATCATGCTCAGTATATGAAATGGGGGGAATAAAGAAGAAGGGGGGAGGTTTGGAGTGAAGGTGTTCATCTTCCCAAGTCAGTTATGCATGACAGAGCCCTGCTTTCCTGGGGATGGCTGAACACCTGCCTGCCCATGGGAAGGGATTAATTAATTCCTTGTTTTGCTTTGCTTGTGTGCACAGCTTTTGCTTTCCCTACTAAACTGTCTTTATCTCAATCCACAAGTTTTCTGGCTTTTACCTTTCTGATTCTCTCCCCAGTCCTGCTTGTGGGAAGTGAGCGAGTGGCTGTCTGGGACTTGGTTCCCAGCTGGGGTTAAGCCACGAGAAATATTATATTATATTGTATTGACCTCCCCTTAAGCTGAGATCCTGCTACATATTGGGTAGACATGGCACATTTGAGAAATGTCTTTTCATTTCCTGTTCTGGAGTTGCTCTCTGGCTAAAAGACAGGCTACTGTGGTCTCTAGGTCTTATTGTTCCCTTATGCTATTTGAGACTGCCAGCAGGGATGGCAATTAACTGTGACTGTCACCTGGCCACCTCTACAACAGGAGCTACCATATCATCATGCATAGGCTACTGAACAGCTGTTAGATGGTGAGTGGTCACTGCCCATTTACGTTGGATGCAAATAAGTCACCTCTAAATGAAAGCCTACGGCTCCTGTTATTGATCTGTTATCATTCAGGTCAATTCTTCTGTTTTCAAAACTGAAAAACACAGAATTTTTTTAAATCTGTTTACCTGATCTGTAACTTTATTATGTTTTCTGCAGGAATTACTGTGTATGTGTTTTTCCCAAGCCCTGCATGCAGGATGTGACATGGAGAGCACCTGTCAGTCAAACTTTTTTCAGTCTAATTTTAATATAGAAATGAAAAATAATACTTTTAGGACATTAAATAAGAAAAGTAAAATATTAAAATTCTGTTTCTTTATGTAATGTCCCAGCTGCTCCTATTGAAGTAGGCTCAATTTTTGAAATAATACCAATGCTTTGAACTTGATGGCCTCTACGATGTACTACCTGTCAATGTGAGTACCAAACTGACACTGAGATTGCCTCACCAGTTGTGTTGTAGTCTGTCCAGATGATGTATTACATAGAAGTCCTTGGCATCAACATAAGAAATGTCTTCTTACTGCTTTCAATATTGAATTCGACCCTTTAAGGCTAAGTAAGCACCATTACAATTTCTCAGATGTGTTTGAGTTCTGGTAATTCATACTTCCATTGCAAGTATAATCACTGATACAGATGGATAATGGGAAGTAGGTAGGGAGAGGAAATTAGAAGAAAATGGATATTTTCAATTAAATACGTGGCAGAGGAGTATTCCATGTCTTTTGGCAGGATTGACAGGACAGTGATTGAGACCTCTTTGACAGCTTTTTTATGGTATGTAATGTACTATTTTTTTCTTACCATATACTATGAAAACAGTACTGGGGGCATGGAGTACAGCCCCACTGCTAAGAGTGTAAACATGAGCTAGATTGGATTTTCTTTTACCAGGGTCCCATTAACTTTTGGTTACTTTCCTTACTGATGCCACTGAAGAAGTAGTAGTAAGTCCTTCACTGAGCTTAACCATTAGGGGTGGGTATTTTCCCACTCGTTCTTCTCTGCTAGAAGCTGATGGTATGAAATATCTCTGTTTTTAAGATGTAAGTTAGTGCTTTCTTGGAGAGTGCTCTATCTGTAAGGCTATTATGTGAAAAAAACTCATTGACAGCTAGTCCAGCATCTAGCATGTCAAATACTGTTCTTTAAAGGTATGCCTTGAATGTTGTCAATAACTCAAAAATGCACTTGGATACTGAGCTAAATATAGAAGTGTTAGATATATAGGCAAATCCAGGCAGCTTTGATTAACCGCAGTCTTCCTAGTCTGCATATTCTTTGTTGCCATGCTTAGTCTCATGTTTGATCAGGTGTGTTGTCCCAGTGCTGGGCTGGGAATCTTTTTTTTTTTGTGTGTGTGTTTAAATCTAAGTTAGACTGCTTTTTGCACAGATGGTTGGCAAACTTGCTTATTGTAGATGTTTTGGAAGTTATCTCTTCATGGATATGCTTTTATGTTAGCCCTGCAAATAAGAAAATGTTATGTGGTGACTATTTGAAAAGATACGAACTGTATTTTGACTGTGTTCTAATATTTTTGGTATAGAGGTTTATTTCAAAGACTTCGTGCATATTTTTCAATGAAAAGACTGTTCATGAATAACAAGTAAAATGGTAGAGGGTTTTACATTTATGTGATGGTCTTAGGATTTCTTCCAAACTGTGTGGCCTGTGTATTGTTTTGATCTATGAATGGACTGCATCTTTGCATGTCTTTCTTCAAACACTTGATTGCTCTCAGGTAACAGGAAATTATCTAACTGGGGCGAGGACTGTAACTGACTATTTTTTTAAAGGTGTCTCTGAGCAATAACCCCTCTGGTTTTCTCTTGAGTAGCATGCAGTTGCTCAGTATCATCTGTGCTTTTGCGTGCCCTAACACTTCTCTTCGGTGCCTGTGGCCCAGTACAGCAATAAGGAAGTTGCTTCTCTAGAAGAAAGTGTTACTTATTTTGCCAAATTATATGCTGTTGTTGGAGAAAACATAGCACAAACTATATGTAGAGAGACCTCTAGCTTCAATTTTTCTTGTTACAGTTCCTTTCAGTGCTGTAGGCTGATATGACTTATTTATAGTTTTGGTGATTTTTTTATTTTTTTATGTTTCCACCTCATAAAATGATAGAATGCTATGTGATGGAAGGGACCTTTAAGGCCAGCTAGTCCCAAACTCTCTGCCATGGTCAGGGACACCTTCTACTAGACCAGGTTGCTCAGAGCCCCATCTAGACTGACCCTGTGCACTTCCAGGGATGAGAACTTTTCTGAGCAACCTCTTCCAGTTCCTCGACACCCTCACATTAAAGAATTTCATCCTAATATCTGTTCTAAACCTCCCCTCTTTCAATTTGAAGTCAGTAACACTTAAAAACATTGCCTCTTAGCCCGAGTCAACCCATGCCTCTATCTGACCCTTGGCTTCAAGAGTCCTCCTCTACTGTCATATCCTGCTCTTCCAACAGGAGAATGTTTTAACAGGGCAGGATCTTAGGATGCTTTTAGGTTCACATAACTTACATAAAAAAGCTTTCTTCTGCCTTTGCCTGCAACTGAAAGTAGCAATTTATGCTATGACCCCTTTCTTCATTTTGGTGTTTTGAAGGTCTGGAACTGGGACTCTCTCTGGCTTTGTTTTGTGCGGAGGTTAATTCCAGGACATAGTTAACAGATGTGTTCTGTTTGTATTTTCTGCACCAGAAACTGAGTAAAAGCCCAGAACAGAATGCCTAGGAGATTGGTAACATTTCAAATTGCAAGTTATGTTGGTTGGGTTAATTCCTCTTTTTCATCCATTGTCGGGAGGAATAGTATTGACCAACTTTATTTAAGCATAGCTGTAGAACCTGATGATTCTGTTATACATCATCTGAGAGAAGTGTCCTTAATTCTAACAGCAATGAGAAATCACTACATATGAAAAGAAGTCTAACAAAAAGTAAATGGGAATGCTTACTAAGTTCTTGTTAATCTTAGTAAAATTTGTGGTGGTGGCTTTGACCTTTGCTCTTGGAACTCTTTTTTCCTGATTATCTTAGAATGCTGATCTTCACAAATGTGTTATAAGACATGATACATGGACAAATTGAGGTACCTTTAACCCTGAATACCTCTATCACTCTTCATAGTCTCAGCTGTCACTATCCCTTTTAGTGGATATTTAATTTTTCCATTGAACTAGACTAGTGCAAAGTTTGGCAGAATATCTTACCCAGGTGACAGAAGTGGGTTTAAGCTAAGCTGTTGCACTGTGCATTAAATGGCTCAGTTGAACGCAGAAATGTTGAAATGGTGTGGGAACAGTGGCTTCTGGCGCTTCTTCTGACAGACTCAGAGGAAGCCCGCAAAAATAATCGGGGGCTGAAGCCTGTGAAGACCAATAGAGAGAGTTGGAGTTATTCAACCTGGAGAAGAGAAGGTTTAGGGAAGACCGTACTTACAACCTTGCAGTATATCAAGGGGGCTTGTGAGAAAAATGGAGAGGGATATTTTACAAAAGCCTGTAGTGAAAAGACAAAGGGCAGTGGTTTAAACTGAAAGAGAGTAGATTCACATTGGACATAAGAAGTCTTTTACTGTGAGGGTGGTGAGACACTGGCATGGGTTGCCCAGAGAAGCTGTGGGTGCCCAGTTCCTGGAATTATTCAAGATCAGGCTGGATGGTGCTTTGAGCAACCTGGTCTAGCGGAAGGTGCCCCTCCCCATGGTAGTGGGGGTTGGAACTAGATAATCTTTAAGGGTCCCTTCCAACCCAAACCAGTCTATGACTTTTGTTCTTTTGCTTTAAATTAGACAAAATATAAGTGTAACAGGTATTGAGAGGTTACCTGTTACTGATAGCATTCTCTTGTGTTACTGAAAGAGTTCACTGGTTTCTCATTTTTTGAACCAAAATGAACCTTCTGTTTAGTTATACCTTGGGTAGACACTTTTCTTCTGTGCAGCCTAAAAGAAACGTGACTGTTTCTATTATTTTTTTTGTATATTGTACAAATTCCAGTGTAGTTCTGGGTATCAGCTTGAATCATAAAAAATAGAAAATTATTTTCTGAATTGAACTAATATAATCATCTGAGTTATTATTAAAAAGATTTTTGTTGAAAAATATCAGAAAGGTTTTTCAGAGCTTTCTAAGTATCTCCTGTCAGTACTGCTTTATTGAACATTCATTGTAAGGTAAGAGTTTATATGGTTTTGTGTATATATGTGCTCAGTAAAAACATATCAATATTTAAAATAAAACCAAGAGGCTTTAAAATTTGGTATCACCGAGTGTTACTGAAAAGTAATAATTTTGATGAAATTACCTGCTCTAAAGCATTTGACCTAACATGTGCTTGTAAAGCATAAAATCTGGAATAATGATTCTTTTAAGATATCATTTTAAAGAACTTTTACAGATGTTTTCATTTTAAGTTCTCAGCTACAGCTGGTAAACAAACAAACAAAAACACCAAACCCAAATATAAATGTTCTGGAACTCAGATCCTCATAGATTAAAAGAAACAGCTGACAAATAATTTCAGATTCATCTGAACAGGATGGGTCTTCCCTTACTTTAGACTTCTGCAGTGTGGTCATCTATATTTACCACAATCTCATTTTAAAGTCAGTGAAAGCGTAAACATTTTCACAGTGCAGTTCATGTGACCTGTTTTAGATAAATTATAGAGTTTAGAGTTTGAGGTAAATTGTGCTGCAGAAGAGCTTGTCTTTGTTGGCAGATAGACAACTTGCTAAGATTTTAACATACAATGTTATCACATTAATCCAGTCCTTCATTACAGCATCTTTAGAATGTTGCTCTTCTTATTTTCAAGGCCCACATTTAATATTGAAATGTTTAATGCCAGGTAACTGGTTCATTATTTCTGTAGGGAAGAAAAACAGAAAAATGGGCTTGTGATACAGATTGATTAAGACTGTAGGTCAAGATATTGAACTAATGCTGCAAAGGATTTGTATGATTCTAGGGATGTAGTTGGCATAAATTACTTGGATTTTCTGAAGACATCCTTGCGAACAGTTTGTATCCTGAATATTTTTTACAATGTTTTGTCTTATTCTAAATTCTCCAGTTTCTTTGCCAGTATTGTTATGCTCTGGACTCTCTAAAAATACTGTCTTTCCCCCAGAAATTGGAAACTATGTGAATTTCAGAGTGTACCAAAGATTATCAGCTTTACCATTCCATTTTTCTCATTTTTAAGCCTCTTCCATATGAAACAATATTGAACACATTTTCACCATGCAAACTTTTACAGTGTGGTTAAAACATTTGAAACACCTTCATCTACTACTGATTTGGGTAAGAAAAGGTTTAAAGATGAACAATATGTACATGTTTATAAGAACCTGCAGGGGCAAAGAAGACCTGAAATGCTTACCTAAAATATAAAAGCAGATATGAAGAAAATGAAAGCTTTGTATGAAAAATGTTATGTGGTTATTTTTGGGAGGATATTGGGCTTTATGACCTGAGATGTTCCTCCAATTCTCCATTCTTCAGTGTAAGTGCTATTTTTACAGTCCTTTTCATCTGGAGAGATTTGTTGCCTTCTATAGCTCATTGTTTTATAAATACATTTTTGTTCAAGGAATATATTGCTTTTTACCTTTTTCCAAAGTAAATACATCTTTATGGACATTCTTTGTCTAAAAGCTGTTCAGTTCTGGTTGTGCTGCCTGTGTAACTGGAGATCTCTACCTTAATCCTGTCTGCTAATGTAGAATGCCTTACTTGTCATGGTTTAGAGGTGGTATTCTCCAGTTTAGTACTCTCACTAAAAAACCCCCCCACACTGCTTCCCCTCCACCCCACCTCCAGTTGGAGGCACAAAACATTATGGGTTGAGAGAAGAAGAATTTACTGGAAGCAGCAGTGACGTAAGAAATGAACAGTAACAGCAACAATGTTAATAATAAAAGTGTGCAAAAGAGAGTGATTCACATGCAAAAATGGTCACTGCGGACCCTGTGAGAATAAACAAGACCAGAAAGTTCCCCTGCCATGTTTTCTTAACCAGAAGGAACCCCTTATTCCCAGAAGTGAGAGGGCCTTTCCCCCTCACCTGGCAATGACCTGAGGTGGTATGGAATAACCTCCCTGTCCAAGGAACGCCCTCTCCCAGCTACTGCTAAAAATTAGCCCTGTCCTGGCCAAATATTATTGTAGAGACTTTTTAACGTTTATGGTGGTAGAAAGGCTTCCTTTCACATGTTTTTGCAGAGTTCTCTGAAGTGCTGCTGTGAACTCTTTAAGTTGCATGAACTGGCAGTTGAAATTGCAAAAAGCAGGTATAATTGCAATAAGTAGGTATAATTGCAATGAATTAGTTTAAAAACAATTTATAATATGTGAGTTGGTGACATTTCAAAAGCAATTCCTTTGAAACAGGTTAATGCTTATCTTTTTGCATTCTGACACTTGTAGCAATGTAGGTATACCAGTATATTCTTTGGCATAAGTATTACACTGACTTCATAATATTGACATTGTCTTAAGAATAGGTAATGTTTAGAATCATTGTCTAATGTTTTTTTCAGATAATTCATCTCTATATAGAGGAAAAGGATGTCCTTTAGAATCCGAAGTTTCACAGAGCCAAACGAATCTTTTCCTCTTAGTATTTTAATTTAAGCACAGACACAAAAATCAAATGATGCACCTACCTGTCTCATTTTCTTAGTTCATTTCCTAGAATTTATAGGTTGGGGTTTTTTCGTCTCCATCAAAGACCAAATATGTAGAACACAAGAAAACATCTCCTACCTTATCTTATTAGAGCACATTCCCAATATATTTCACTACCTTTCCTTTCACTGTTTATAATAACTGATAACCGTTTCCTTCCTGAGAGCTTCTTTTAGAATTTAGTGTTCAGTGTTGGCATTAAGTTCCAATATTAGTTTTCTATCTTTCTGTATTTTTCAGTTTTGATTCCTTATTTTTCTTGTCTAAGGTCAGGTGAATTGCCCCTACTGTTTGTCTTGCCACTTTCTGAAGTGCTTTTCTGTTAGTTGGCATGACAGGTACTGCTATGTGAATCACAGTTTGTTGGTGACTTCTCAGACAAATTAACTTGATATATGTGTAGAGAGTTTTCCTCCCAACTCCTAGATCTGCAGAGATTTGAGAATTGGGCTTTTTTATGTTTTTGTTTTGGTTTTTTTCCTACATCAGGTTCTCTGAGCCCAATTATAAACTCTGTGATACAGCATACTGTAGTCTTGAGTCTAAGTACCTTGTTAGAACTTAGTTTAAGTTTTCTTCTGCCCTTTTCAGTTATTTTTAAAGTATATTAAGCAACAGATATGGTTATTCACAGAAGGTTAGAACTGAAGTGCTGAGGAAAAAATACCCTTTCAGTTTCAGTGCATGTAATTTGAACAAGCCTTTTAAGTTGCCAAAATGCTGGAGAGCCCTTGTGGATGTGATGGTTATGTATCATTTGTCATGACAAGGGCCCCTAAATTTCAGATGCATGTCAGTATAACTGAGGTAATATGTTTTGTGTGACAAAGGACACCTATGGTTTGGCTGAATAACATCCGTTTTCCCAGGAGCAGGAACAACTGTCTTAAAAGTGGGTATCTGGAAGCTAGAACTTAAATCATCACTAGTTGGTTTTGATCTTTGAAAGTGATGGTGGCATAAAGTGTATGGAGTGAGAATTACAGAGCTCTTCTCTAAAGTCAAAGAGCAACATTTCTGAAGTATGCTTTTGACCAATTTCATGTTCTTACTTTGCTTCTGATTTACTCTTCTCAGTTTATATTTGTATAAATTCATATATTTATTATCTCAATGCAACACTGTAGCTGAACTTAAGTGATCAAAATGTAGAATTTTTTCCCACATCTCTAAATCTGCTTTTTTTTTTCTTTCATGGAAGATCAGAGATACTGCCATGCGTTGGGCGTAGTTGCTGCTGTTTCAATTTTTAATTTAACTTCCGTTAGAAGGAAAAAAACACGCGTTTCAAGAAATAATGGAGGACTAAAATGTTGAGTTAAATCAGGTACATGTGATAGAGAACTGTCAGAGAAAATTCTGTCATTAAATAATGAAAGCTTCTGAATCCACACTGAAGCTTGTTTGTGTGTTGGTTGCTTTTCGTCTTACCTACATCTCCCTTATGGATATCTCTTATTTCCTCCCCCCCCGCCCCGCCCCCGTTTTGGTCTCCTATTCAGTTCCACATAGTTTTGCTGACAGACTTGCACAGTTCAGATAAAAACACAATAAGCAGAGGGATACGCATTTGAGAAGACCATATGATTCTCTGGATCATCCACTTTAGTTTTGCTTCACTGGAAACAAATGCATCTCTCTTTGTCTTTCCCACAGGCACCTGAGTCTGAAACATTACTGCTAGCCAGGGAGCTGTACCTGCTGAGAGCATCCACTTCTGTCTCTTTGCTTAATGCAAGAACTGTTGTAGTGGAGGAATTAAAGTGGTTCCAATCTGTCAAAATGTTCGTTCCTAGCTTTTGTAGTATCTTAGCTGAGAGACAGGAAAATCAAGATCTTACAGAATGCGTATTGGCAAATTAATTTACTTGCTGTGTACACTTAACAGGAATCTTGGCCATGAGGTTCATGAAATGCTGCGGTGTTTACATCTATAAAACACAATAGTCATAACCATAAAAATGTATTTTCTCCCATATTGAAAGTAGATCTTGTTGGGACTGTTCTCAGACAGAGTCAATGTTGCTTGATACATTTAAAACCTACATATATTAACAGTGGATATTATTCCAGGAAAGTTACCATAATTTCCTAAAAACAAGGAATTTGAGCAAGTTTAAGCACACAAGATGAGGAATGATTTATTTTCTGTAACCAGTTGAAAAGCCTCCTTTTAAATCAATTGCAGATAATGAAAGAGTATTAATGGTGAAAAGGGAAGACTTTTTTTTTCCTTTTCTTGGATTTAAGATGACTAATATTGAAACAACACGTTGGAAATTTGTGGTATTGTCTGAGCCAGTGGAACTAACAAAGGAAGACGAGCTTCCACATATGAAACATGTGCAGATAGTATTAAGATATATAGCAAACTCAATATTTCTTATTCTATTGAAATTAAGTATACTTTTGTTTTGAAACAAGCTAGATTTCTAAAGGTAGCTTTGAGGTATTACTTTAAATGTGCTTTAGTTCTCTGTTTGTTTTAGTTTCCACAATATTTGGAAAATTTTTCATCTAAATGTGAAACTTTTAAAAATATTAGAAATTAGTATATTTTGTTCCTACAGCCTGTTTTGGAGAGCAATTCTATCTGTACCAAGTAGAGTCCATGTACACCCATCAGTAGCCTTGTTTTATAGTAGATTTCCTTCCCCACTGCCTGACTAGATTCTATACATATGAAAATGCGGGTCTATGTAAGATCACACAGAATCACAGAATTAATTATGTTGAAAAGACCTTTGAGATCATCGAATCCAACTTACGACCTAACACCACCTTGCCACCTAGACCATGGCACTAAGTGCCACATGCAGTCTTTTCTTAAATACCTCCGGGGATGGTGACTCCACCAGCTCTTTGGGCAGCCCATTCCAATGCCCAGCCACTCTTTCTGTGAGGAACAGGTGAATCTCAATTCATTCAAGAAGATGAATCTCAAATTTTCTTTGAAGAATATTGATTGTACATTAACAATGTGTTTCTAAACATAAATGCATATTCATATCTTTTCAATAACATTGATAAAGAGTAGTTGTGGTGTGTGGTTTGTGTTTTTGCAGGATAGGCATAATGCATCTGCTATTTTTGACTTCTATAAAAGACATACTACCTCAATGAACTTAAATATTATTTTTTAAAGAGAAGGGACTAAAAATCTGTGACATAAATTCTTGTGAGCAGCAAATTTGACTGGTAGTTGATCAGGCAAAAGTAACTAGTCTTTTTTTACACTTCAAGTATGAGGTACAGACTAATTATGTGAAGCTCAAAAACATGTGTCAAAGAGTTTTATGGGCCCCATTACCTTTCAGGTTCATAAAACACTGCCAACAAGCATGTCCCTCTCTCCTTCAGAGAATAAATAGCTCAATTAATTTATAGGAGTCTTTCCATTTTGTGTGTAAAAGAAGAAAATGAAGGTAAATTAATCTGAATGAATTGGATTTGTATTCTATTAATCTTGTGGGAATTAGTATTGCAATGATGCTAATACCATCATAAAATTTTTGTTGCTTACACTTCATTGTGAAGAATGACAAACATAATTGTTTTCTTGGAATGGTAATGAGTACAGAAGTTACTTTCATGGACCAATGTAGGCCTTTGAAAGTTCGAACTAAACTTTGTACGCATTTTTATTGCTTAGTTGATTCTTTTGAATTTTCTCATTTGAAACTTCATTTCCACATAAAATCAGTTCCCTCCTCCTTTCATGTATGCAGTGCAGATCTGGAGAAATGACTGACCACTTCACCAGGACCAACCCGTGCTTGGTAAGTTCCAGTAAGTCTCAGGTGAAAGCCAGGGGGACATTTTTGCTTCCACGGTATCTGAGCCAAAGATGAGGAAGAAAATACATCTTTGAAGCTGTGACCTGTTTTAATGCCACAAACATATTTGTAAATGGAAATTATTCCAGAGAAAGGTTTTTTTGAGCACTTGTGTCAAGCTTCAAGCATTGTTTTGTCCTTCCTGGATTCACTCCTTACCACCTCCTCTCTAAACAGGAGCTTTTTACAGAATTTGTTTACATTCATACTTGGTGAGAGGTAGAGTTGAATGCTGTGTGTGGCTTCTGCTGCCTGCACTTAGCAGATCTAGATCCTTATGAGAAGTAAATAGGAAGAGTGAGACCACTGTGAGAGGCTGAAGATGGTAGAGGAGAGGAATGCTTGTTGTGTTACCCCATGTTTATGGTTTCAGAAAAATGGCCCAAGTCATATCAGGCTATTAATCTTTGCTGTCTGCAACTGTCTTTGGGGTGAAAGTAGGAGTATTTGGAGATCAGCTCTATCAAGGGTGCCAAGTCTATTAGAATTGATATGACTGTCTTCCTTTTCCCTGTAATGAAGAGGTCATCCAGCAGAGCCACAAGTGCTGTCTCAGGCTAGTGGCCTGGTCTGAAGCCCATCTGACAGGTGATGTTAGACAGAAGAGTATTTTACTACTTTAGCGAATATTTTGCTTAGAAAAGGATGGTCAGATTTTGGCCAGCAGCTGAGAACATGTCCAGCACTGAGATGTCAAACTGTTGCATGGTTTAGTACTTTCAATGCCTGGCCAGCAGTCATAATCAAATGACCAGTCTTTCTGAGTTACATAAATGTACATTTCTGGACATGCACATTAAAAGTTGACATCTAGGTCTTGTAACTGCGTTTACAGAAAAACAGTTACTTTGCTGATTAGAAAATATTGTGTCAGATTCTCTACGGGAAAATAATTGGTTTGACCTCATTTCTAAAGAACACTTACTGAAACAGAAGAAAAGCTATTGATATTTTCTTTTACTGGATTGACATGGGAACAAAAAGAATAGGGTGAGGCCTAATCTTCACTGAATCCCAGTGCATCTTTTGTTCCTCAACTATGTAATTCTTCACTTAGAAAAAAGAGGTAAAAAACCCAAAATAATTTGGGGTATCTTGTTTAATTGATCCAATTATTAGAACTTGAAATGAAAGAGAAATAATGATAGAAAGGGATAAAGTGGTAACTCCTTTTATACTTCAATGCTCCCTTTTGCAAGAGCTTCCTGATAGATTTAGGTAGCTACTAGTCACAGCTGCCAGTGAGTGACTGAAGAATTTACTTTAGGCTGCAATTGTGTATTCTTGACTGCTGATATATGTTTATACAACAGTTTATAATTGTAATTAATTTTCACATTGATAATTACTTAAAAATCTACTGGATTGTAATACATTTTATTTCAATGCTTTGCTGGTAATTTTCAAACAATCTACTGGCAACATCAATTATCCTCAAAGTTGAAGCCATTTTTCACTAAAAATGTTATGATTTTTAGACAGCTGTTTCCCCTCCAGTTTTCCACATAGTAAAGACTACAGCTGCTTCCTACTAAATGAAGAGTATTAAGAATTTGCTTTTACATATAAAATCAAATAGCTGTTGCAATAGTCTGTGTATGTAGAATTTGTTGTTTGGCTGGTTTCCCTAGTTAAGAACAAATTATTTGACCATGGCATAATTTGCTACAATATGAGTCTGGGATGTTTTGTATTGAAGTAAATGGTCTAAATAATATCAAATAATGCCTTGTATCTAATGCTTGAAGAAGAAAATGTATTTAGGGTGAACATATATCCTTCAGCTTGCATATTAAAATCATACTTATATGTTATCTATAAGAAAAAGTGTAACACTAAGGGATGATTAGTGAAGGCAGAATAAAACGGGAACAACTACCGTTAAATGAAGTACAGCATCATATGAGTTCCATTGAGAAGATGATGGGAGATGATCCTCCTTCTCCACCAGCCCTAATGGGGCCAAATCTGGACTACTGTGTTCAGGTCTGGTCTCCATAGTTCAAGAAAGACAAGGACCTACAGGAGAGGGTCCAGCGCAGGCCACAAAGATGATGAGTGGTCTGGAGCGTCTCTGTTGTGAGGAGAGATTGCAGGAGCTGGGCCTGTTTGGTCTGGAGAAGGGGAGACTGAAAGGAGACCTCATCAATACATACAAATATCTCAAAGGCCGGTGCCAAGAGGATGATGCCAGGCTCTCTTTCATGGTGCCCTGGGACAGGATGAGGAGCAGTGGCAATAAACTGAAAAACAAGAAGCTCCACCTCAACACGAGGGAGAACTTTACACTGAGGGTGGCAGAGCCCTGGAACAGGTTTCCCAGGGAGGTTGGGGAGTCTCCCTCTCTGGAGGAGCTCCAAACCCACCTCAACACATTCCTGTGTAACCTGCTCTAGGTGACCATGCCTTGGCAGGGAGTTGGAATAGAATCTCGCCAAAGGGTCCCTTCCAACCCTAACTATTCTGTTTCTTACTATCAGCATGAATTTCTGCAGTCACATGAAAGACCATCATCTTCTAGGATTCCTTGGCATGGTGGTTAGTTGTAGGAGAGCTGTGAATCATTACTGGGATTATGAAAAAGATGTGTGACCCCAAGGTGAATTAGAAAATAAAGAAGTGTTAATGTCACTTCAGACAGCATTGTTGAGACTTCATTAGCAAAACCATGTATAATTTCCCTTATTCAGAAACTCATACTGAACTAGGGGGAAAATTATTGGATATTCAGAAAAAGGAGTGTGTGTTCTAGAAATGAAATTGAAAATTGCTTGACTTCTTTAGTCAAACAACAACTGAGAGATATAAAGTACACCAGAAGAAAAAAGAACAAAAAAATGTTTAGAAAAAAAAAAGACAGTGTTAGTTCAGGATTAAGTGGAAATGGGATTTAATTGCTTTAGAAGTAGGATTTTATTACATAGGGGTCTGTGATACCAAGGCACCGGATTTGATGACTTGAAGAGATCTCATGTAAACTTCTGTTTGTCTGCTGAGTGTTTTGGCCAAATTGGTTTTCGGACAGACAGCTTCTTGAGTGCAGTGGCTGGCATAGGAGTGTGTAGGATCATGTGGCTGAGATTTCTCCTTCTGATAAGTCTTTACTAAGTCATGGAATTACCTATGGGTTACTGTCTTCATTTCCTGATATCTCTGACAAGTTGATTAGCTCCCTTGAACTGTTTGATAAGGCTTTTTAATTTTTAAAAATTAAAAACAAATTCAAGTTTTGAATTACAGCTGGTATGACTTCTGTTCATCAATATCATATGTTCTTATCTGTAGGACTTCCCCAAATGAGTCCTGGGAGAGATCCATGCCTTTTGTGTAACATTTCTTCTGTTGAGAAGACACATTTAGGTACCCAAAGTTGTCTTGATGTAATTTATTTATCATTTTATGGGTTACAGTTCTATTTAGTTCAGTTCTTTATTTTTAGTGAAACACAGGAACAAATTTACTTGGTCACATCAACAAGTTATTCATGCCAATACTCACAGAGGTAGCTGTAAATGTGTACCTAGGGAAATCTAAGGACAGCACAAGGCTATAGGATGCTTGTCTCTAAAGCTCTCCATTCCCCAGCTGTTTTCTGCTCAGGGAGTCTGGGGTTGAATGAGATTTAGGGGCATTTAGTAAATGACAAATTATTTCTATTAACTCCATTTAGCATGGCTGTTGAGAAATTAAGTTATTTTTTTGCCTCTTATATTTCCTGGGGTCATCAGACACAACTGTAACTGGTGTGATTTAGAATGGCAATAATATGCCATAAATTGTATCCAGCGACAATGGGCTACAAAGCACAGGAATTGGGAAAACACTGATTAACTGTGATGTTAAAGTGATTTAATGTGGTCTTTTTTTCAGTGTGACCGATACCTGTTTCGTTAATTCATGATCACCGCAGAGCATTCTTTATCACACACATAGCTGAAGTCTGCAATACGGAATGAGAATGTGTAATACTGCATTTTTGAATGGAAATACATGTTATGATGATGAGAATATCAAGCACTCCCCTACCAATAATGTATTCTAGATCTTCTCCCTTTCTTTTACTAAACTGAGAGTAGCATACTGTGTGTTTATGTGTTTGATAAAGTAATTCTCATTAATCTGTTCAGATGAAATTCTGTTCTATAGCCCTTTCTTATCTTTTTCTGGTCAGATCAGAAACAGGTTTTCTGAGGCCATAAGGAAATGTTCAGTTTTGTAACATTTGTTACGGCATTCTTTTTATTTTAATAATACTTCTGAAGATAAACAACATGAAGTAATTTTCAGCTAAAATTTTAAACAAGAATTAAGTCTATTTAAAGTCAGCAGGAGTGGAATGGTGAACTTGACTAGAACTCTGTAAAGTTGGGATTATGCAAAACTGATTGAAGTCACTTTTCAGCTCAGAGATGTTGAAGTGAATCCCTAAATCTCTACTGTCCCTCTGGTATCACAAGGAGTAATGAACACTCCATATTTCACTTGCCTAGTTGATCAAAGAAGTGGATTTCAGAAGGCTCACTGGGCTTCTGAAGGCTTCATCTTTCTTTGCTGAAATGGGGACTGAGATTAATTTTAGAATTTTGGCTCTTTAGTGAAAATGACTTTTATAAACTACAGTTTATTTCCCTTCAGTAGACAATCCTGTAAGATCTTGTGTTTTCAATGTCATTACAGCTTCTCAACAATTTTTAAATTAAAAATTTTCCCAAAATTCTAGATTAAAGGAGCACTTTACATTATGATTAAATTCTTTCACTTAATAGGGGGATTTGAGTCAATTGAGAGGTGATTATTCTCAACTAACATCTGTCAAGCACTGGCAGTAACATAATCCTTATGCAAAAGCTTATTACATTGACCTTATAGTCAATGGGTTTAAGAGAAACATCTTTGGTGAAAAATCACATCAGAAATGTTCTTTCTGATTGGCTTAACAATACTGTTACTATTAACTTTATGGTGTGCTACCTAAGGAATAATTAAACCAGATGGTGTGTTAAACCCAACTGAAAGAATAAAGATATTTTTACTTTTAAGTTGATCAAAATTAGGTAAAACAACATATGTTCATATGCATTACGTTTCCTTTAACTACATATTAACTGCTTTCCTTAATATTCTTCCTGGTGATTTGAGAGCTCTGCCTCTTGAAAAAAAAAAAAAAAACAACGAAAACAAACCCAACAAAATTCCTCTTTCAGTTCTTTTTTTCAGACTCTCCGGTCACTTATACCCCTGTGTTGCTTTGTGTTTTATGTAATTTAAATAAAGAGTTTGAACACTGCAGAATCCTCAAATTACGTGAAACCGAAATGCAAGCTATTTTGGGCCACATTCAAATTGTACAAATTAGGGCAGGTACATCCAAAAAAGGGATTTGGAGATTGCCTCTAAAGAAGCACAGCTTGTACAAATGAGCAAATTACATTTTATGCAACAGATGTTGAGGAGGGAATTACAAATACTCCAGTTCCTGTTATATTAGTCCTGACTTGCTACCATTTCTCTTTAGCACTACCATGCAGGGCTAATAATACAGAATAACACACCACACCACATACATTATGACTAAAATCTCTCTGCTGCCCCTAAGCAGAGCTGTTATTTTTGTTCCTCAAATAATTACTATGTTATTTTTATTCCCCATTATTCCCCAGAGCATAAAACACTATTATGCTTACTTTTTTCATACCAGTAACTCTTTTCAAACACTGATGGTATTTCCCTCCTAAAGATTGTCTGATGAATGGAATGCAGCTCATGGAAATATGCAGTCCCATTGCCTGAACTGATATAAAATTAAATGAGAGTGGAAACACACAAATGAGATTTATGATCATAAAGCATTATGGAATAATGTTTTATCTTCACAGCTGCTCCTTATCCAGGTGCTGTTAAAAGCACTGAAAATATTCATAAAATTAAGTTAACTGTATCTTGATTTTGTGGAGGATTCTGAATAATGGGCTTTCATTAGCGTGATCATTTTATATGCTTCTGTCTTCCCCGTGTAAATTACTTCTTAGTCACAACTACCTGTTCAAACAACTGGTAGAACAGTGTTAACAGTGAGCACCTCTCCTTCTGACTGGATGAGCCTTACTTTTTTTCTGGAAGAGCTTCAGTTGGTTGAAGTAGGAGAGAAAAATTATCTTACTATATTATCTATAATTGCCTACTATATTCCTCAGCTCTAAATTTCTTCTAGTTATAATGAAATCCATAGCATCAGTATAAGTTGTCAACCAGTCTAATAATGTTATAGAGATTAATTTAAACAAAAAGACTCTTGATCTTTTGTTTGTGTCTAAATGGAGAAGCAACGTGATAAAAGATAAATCAATGTGCTTCACAGGTATAGTGATTTCCTATGAATATGCCAAGCAGGACACTCATGTGAGTGTTTATATGAAGGCATTTGTATTAGTAGTGTTTGCACACAGATAGCATAATACCAAGTAAGTAAGTGTTGCTATTCGTACGTGGAAAAGAACTTTATTTTACTGGATTTAATATTCATTTAAATGGAGGATTAATAGAGTCAGCCAAAGCTAAGCCTCATGGAATTAATGTTTCAATTTGATCTAGGAGTTGCTGCCGTATTTTTATAATGCTTTGAACACTTTTATTGAATTCTGTATCTTCACTGGGCTTCACTCACAAGTCTGCATTACAGAAAATAGATTTTCAGAGCAGTTGATGTTGGAAGGGACCTCTGAGTTCATCTGGCCCAACAGCTCTAGTCAAGCAGCTCCATCCAAAGCTGATTGCATATGATTATGTCCAGATTTTTTTTTTTTAGCATTTCTAAGGATGAAGACTCTACCTGGGCCAGTACCCAGTCACCCTTACAATAAAAGAATTGCTTCTTGATGTTCAGAGGAAACCTCCAGTGTTTGTGCCCCATTGCCTCTAGTCCTGTCACTGGGCACAGCTGAAAGGACCTTGACTCTGTCTTTACACACTCCCTTCAGGTATTGATCAAATTCCCCTGAGACTTCTCTTCCCTAACCTGAACAGGCCGAGCTCTCTTTCCTTACAGAAGAGAAGCTTCAGTCCCTTTACCATCTTCATGCCTTCACTCTCCTGACTACAGTATGTCCATGCCTTATACTGTGGAGCACAGAACTAGACACAATACTCCAGCTGTGTCCTCACCAGGGCTGAGTAGAGGGGAAGGATCACCTCCATCAACCTGCTGTCCACAATCATCTACTGTGGTTCAGGATACCTTTAGCCTTCTCTGCTGCAAGGGTGCATTGTTGGCTTATAGTCACGTTGTTGCCTACCTTTTCTGCCAAGCTGTCTTCCAAAAAATTGTGTTCCAGATGATTGGTGTACAACATATACTGGTGCACTTCTTGTTCAACTTCATGAGGTTCCTGTCAGGCCATTTCTCCAGGCTGTTGAGGTCCATCTGGATGGCAGCACGACCCTTTGGCATATCAGCTACTTCTCCCAGTTTTGTGTCACCTGCAAATTGCAAAAGGAACACTCTGCCCTATCATCCAGATAATTAGTGAAGATGTTATAGGGGACTGGACCCCTGGGATACACCACTAGCTATTGTCTTCCAACTAGGGTTTGTGCCACTGATCACAACCCTCTGGGCCTGGACATTCTGCTTTTGTTCAGTTCACCTTACTGGCATCCAGCCCATACTTCAACATCTCCTCTGTGATGGTCTTGAGGGAGAAACTGTTAAAATCTTTACTGAAGTTAAAGTAGACAATATCCATTGCTCTCCCATTGTCTACCAAGTCAGTAAGGTTTTTTTGGTTAGAAAAGAGACCTACTTCTTTTGTTGAGCTTGGATTATTGTGGTTTAGGACAGTTGAGTAAGACTTGAAGGTGAAACTTTGCTAGAGAAGGATGCAGAGTAAGCTATAAAAAGAAAGAAGACAGTGCCAAATTCTGCCTGCCTAGAAATACCTAAAAATAACATCAAGAAGAAATGTTCTTTTAATGTAATTTGAAAAAAAAAAATTATGGGTTTAGCCTACACAGAGATTCACAGAACTGGTAAAGGACTACATGGAAAATCTTTGCCCAAGTCCTTGTTAAATTTGGCAATGATAAATGCTTTGAAAAAGCTGGAAATAGCATGTGTTGTAGAAAACTCTCAAATGAAGCAATTCTCTGGGAGTCTCCTATTCACATACTTTCCTTTGCAGCTGATGTCCTGAAGTACAAGTCTGGTCTTTTCTGCTTAGAGTTATCTCTGGCCACGTCACAGGATCATTTACCATTAGTGTGTTTTCAAGCCGGTGGGTAAAGAAATGAAAAAGTTGTAAAAGAGCAACAGAGAATAACAATACCACAAAAAACCCCGAAACATAACAAAAACCAAACCAAAACAAAAATTACACCGAAGTACAAAGTTTGCATTTCTAGTATGTGCTTGAAATCAATCACCACATTATGTTGAGGTGCCCTAGAAGTGTTAATAGAGATAGAACTAGCTAAAGCCTTCAGAAATTATGCTAAAAAAGATATTCAAAGTATTTCATAATTCCTTGTAACCCTCCTAGAATTCTGCATTAATATGAATCTATATTAAATTCAGCAAGGCCTTTTCAGAAAAGTTTGACCTTGTGGTACTCTTAAGCAAGAAATCTTGCCCCATGTTATCTTTAGTTATTAGCAAAACTCAGTGATTCTTATTGTTGCCATGATGAAGGAAAGCAGTCTGAAAGGAACAGAGTATATTCCAAACTTGTTTCACACTTGCACACTTAAATAGCTTCTTTCAAGCTAGATTTTGTCCCTTGCCTTAATTTCTCAGTTTCTTTTATCAGTTCTGTTCACTTACTTGTGTTACTCTTACATTAGCTTTCTCTGTAAAGGATTTGACGTAAAATACTCACATGAAAGATACAACACATATTCTATAGCATTAAGTGCTGAATAATTCTGCCCTTTATAGTGTCTCAAGGGTGTTGAAATGTAAACCAATAAAGCCACGGCAAGCTTGTTCTTTACAAATGGGTAACACTGATTTCAAGTAGACCCCCGCCTGATTTACAAAACCCAAGGTTGTTTTTAAAATGATATGACAGATGTGCAAGCAAAAAGGAAAAGAGTAATGCGCAGTAGCAGAGTGAATCTCAAGAATTTTATTCTCAAACTCCATTTTTAAAAACTGAAGTAGTGAGTGGATAACTGTTGCAGTGTGTTTCCCAGCAACTAGTACTGTCAGCAGCATACAGAAGTTTCCCACATGGCAGAACAATGACATAAAGAGAAGACTAAATGCAGTGAAACCACAAGGCTAGCATCAGAAGATGAGGAAGAAGTAGTATAACTTACTGTAGAGATATTTCATTCTTTCATTCCAGGTGTTCAGTCTTATGTATACGATAAGGTAGAGGTGGCAAATTGAACGCTATACGTGTTTTTTGATGCTCTGAATTAGAAGGGCTGGGGACAGCAAATCTTGGATAACAAGCGTGCTCCCTGACTTACTGACACAGAAGTATTTCAGTGAAAGTTCCACACAGAAGTGTTCCAGAAAAGAACTCATTAAAAATAAATATTTAAAAAAAAGGAATGATCAGAAAAATCCTACTGTAGTTATCTCTGAATTCCCCAGGTTTGTCTCAAATTTATGAAACATCATCAATCAATTCTTTCTAGTCCTTTGAAGGTGTTGGAAATACTTCAGTGGTATAGAATGCTATAGAGTAGTCAAACCTAGAAAATCATGTTCTTCTTTGAACATAACACTTCAAAATTGAACTCAGGGGTAACCGTATAAGAAATTCCCCTGACAGAGACCAAGGTTCCAAATAGTCTAGTATTCTGTCTCTGACAGTGACTGGAGAATGTTCAAGCCTGACCATATACTGCAGTCTGGAGTCCATTGATGTGATTTATTTATCCTGAGCATCTGTGTCCACAGATAGCAGGGAAGTCAGAAAATCCAAATATATATGAAAAGTTACTGCCTTTAGAGCTGACTTCCATGCTATCTGAAAAGCACACTATGATATTCCCCCATTTCTGTGACAACACAGTCTAAATATTACAAAGAGGTTGTTTTGAATTAAAACATGATTTGAACATATATCTCCAAACATTTGCATAATAGTGCAACTAGGAGAAAATGACCTATTCTTGCTTCTCATGAATATTCACCAGTTTGTTTTGTTCAGTTTCTTAAGGCCTGATATTTCTGCCACTGAGACAAAGGTAGCTCTTTCTTTAGTTCTTTCTTGACTAGAGATGGAGGTACATGTATTCTTGAGACATATATCTGCCAACGATATAGCTCTTTTGAAAGAGCTTAAACAGGATGCCTGAGATTCTTGCACTTATGTTATCTTGTAACCTGAATATTTTATGGTTTCTCAACATTTAACATGATTTTTAATATCGGTGAAGTTTAGAAAGTGATAGAAACTGAAGTCAATGGTGTTTAAATGTAAGAAAATTTACTGGTTTGGTTTTTTTTGGCACAATATTCTAAAGCTAATCAGGGCAGCTGTAAAGTCCCTTTGATTGGAAGAGACTATAAATAGATAGATTTTCATAAGTTTTTGAAAGCAATCCACATTCCACCCCCAACCTTGTTTCTGAAGGTTCTGGTAGTATTTGCAAAGTCTGTTCTTATGAAAAACTGAACCGCTCCAAGTTCTTAGTCTTCAGGCTTTGTAGTTCAGTATGAAAATACTGGTATACCCTGCTAGAAACACAGATATAGTCATCTTTATATTATATCAAAGAAAACTTCTCCTCAGGAAGGATCACTGACTTTTTTTGATTCTAGATGTAATTTTTTTTTTTGTAATAGCAATTGATGAAATTGATCTGAAAAGAGATGGAATTGATTGAAATGATGAAAATGATGTGAGAGAGTTCTGTGTCAAGGTCCAGCATAGGACCTAACCTTCTATTAGTTAAACTCTGATAAAGGGGGGTAGTGGAGGAACCTTTTCCCTGTGAATTTTACCTTTGCCGGTGAAAGGAAACGTTACATATAGCCCATTTGTATTATTTTCAATGAGCCCATTCTCCCATAAGCCATTGAGAACAATTGAAAAAAAAAAAAATGAATGCATTCAGATTTCCAGGAGCAAGTTGCAGTCTTAAAGGTGCCTGTCTCTACTTTGCTGTAGTGGACAATACTTTAACAATGTGCCCTAAATTCATGACTACAGATTGCTTAAATTTGAAAATCCACAGTGGATCAAAAGAGGTGGTAATTTCATTCAACCTGAAGTGTTATTTACTTTCTGAACTGGTACCTAGATTACTGATGTATGATGCCAAAAGGTAAATTATTTTGAGCTAGATTTAATTTGAATTTCCTTGCATTCTAATTTGAATTTCTTTGCATTTTTTGTTTGACAGAGGATTTGGCATTCATTTCTTTTCTTCATTTTGAGGATCTTACACTTTTAATAATTGTGTTGCCTAATGCCCTAATCTGTTTATTACACTATAACTTAACTTGAACAATGCTGCTTCTGTTCAAAATAAACAGATTTCGTACGTCTGTGAAATAGACTTATGTGTAGTAGGATGCTTTACCATCTAGAAAAGCTCGGAGGTTTCTGAACGCTTAAGAAATTATAATGCCAGTCGATTTAGCATTTGTATATCTGCAGGCTCATGCTTACTCAGTTGTATCAAGGCAGCTTGAGCTAATATCTAATCTTCTTACGGAATAGTTCTTCCTGTAACAACAGGATTGTGCATAACAAGCTTGAATAACCATGTGGCTCTACTGTTGTGTGAAAGGGAGGGAAGGAGGAGTTGCCTAACTTTTTATTCTTTACCAAATGTTTGATTATCCTTGCATAGGACAGCCCAAGAGTCTTGGTGTGGTGTATTAAACTCATACAAACCAAGAAGTCATGAAGAAATCATTGACCACCTTGATGCTCTCCTTTATGTCACTATTCCATCAAAGGGGGAAATAGACAAAAGGTGCTGAAAAATTATTTCGGTACTATAGTGAGCTTAGGTATATTATGACAATGGAAAAAAAATTGGATTAAATTTAGTTATCTATGTATTAGAAGGGAAAACTAATAAAAAAATTTTAGCAATGTTTTCCTGAAAAATGACATTAATTACATACTGATAATCTGTTTCTGACAAAAAACTACTTATGAAGCATAAAGTAGGAATCTAAAGGGCATTATCTTATTTCAAATTCATACTTTGTAGAAAAAAATGAGGCAACTTAGTTGTATGCAAAGATTCAGTTCATGTTCATTTTGCTGAGCACTTTCAGTTGTACTCTATTGGCAGAATTCCCTTAGGCTTCAAGGAAAAGTGTGGATCCTGTATAGTGGAAATGATAAACCAAAGGAGTTGTTAACTAAAGGAGCAGCATGCATTACAAAAATCTAGAAAGAATTTCAAGGGGTGGTATGGGGAGAAAACAGTGTGGGGAATTGGGTAGCTTTTGCTTACTTGGAATGCAAAAGACTAAATAAATTTCTCTCTTGTGCATTTCATTGATCTCATTGATGAGCTGAAATAACGTAACAGCAAAGATTATTCTGTCTTCCGATCTACCTCCAGATACTGTCTTCTCTTCAACAGGTAGTGCAGCTAGAAGTGTCCAAGCAGAAAACCAATAACTTTCCTATGCAGCTCCTGATCAAGTTCATTATCATCTTTCAAAGTAAAATGACTTAATCTTGTCCTCCTTGTTGCTTCATACACAAACCCTGTGGTTTTTTTCCCGCCTCTATTTTATAAACCCATACTCATTTTTGACTGTGCTGAAACAATACTAAGTAATTTTACTGTAGGATGTTAGGTTATAAAATCATTAAATATCATACTTGAAATGAGAAACAAAGAGAGCATAGTATGAATTTTCATGGGTTTTTGTAAGCTCTGCTACTTTGATGGGAAGTCATAGGTTTGTGATAAAATGGGTTATTTCTTTCATTAATGAGGAATATGTAACACAAGATATAGGGTGTGTTTTCTAGTGCTGGATAAGAAAGAGAAAGGTCATGCTATCTATTAAGTAAATTAAATGCTTTTTCCTTATTCAAAAATGTGAAAAATAAAATCAAAGATTTTGTCTACCTATTTGTGGTAGAGTTCCAAGAATTTTTTTTCCCATTTGTCATACAAATCCAAACTGAATTATTCATGTTTTTTAGGCAAAATGGAAAACATTTTCATATAATGCCTTGAAATGTACAGTGCAGAAACTTCTGAGTATAGGATAACTTCCAAGAAAAATACTGACTCAAGAAATAGCTTATTTTTTAAAAAAATGCGTGTTTTGCATATACATCCATATCTTGTTCATAATTTTTTCTTCAAATTAAGATTTTGTCCTCTACCCAATGCATAATTAATACAGCAAAGTTATAAAAAAGTAACAAAATATAGACAACGTCTTGAAAGTAGATATTTAACATAAATTTTTCTCTTCTTCTTACTGGAAACTAATCAGACATCATTTTGCATGTAAGATCACCTTAATTTAAATAAAACACAGTCACAATGTGCAAAAAAAGAATATGATCTTCACAATTATTGCTTCATACAGTCGACTTACTCTCAGTAAAATATGACTTGATTTTTTTTTTAAATGAATTTACCTGGTTCACTTAGATTTATTTTGTTTTGTTCATAACTCAGTTGGGCATGTAACCAGTTCAGAAGGCTGCAGAAATCTTGTGAATAAGCTTTGGAATCATGGAATGACTGTTTTAGAGTGCCTGTAGAAAAGCTATTTGCAGCCTGCTTGACCTCTCATTCATGCTGTATTGCTGTATCCATTTCTTTTTCTCCCACGTTGTCAGCTTTTGTTCCTTTATTTCAAACACACTTAATTATATTTTATTCTTATCACCCAGTTGAAGGGAAAGGATAATAACAGATCCATTAGACTTCATTAAACTGATGATAAAAGCCAGAAATTCTAAAGGAATATTTACAAGATGAATAAGTTTTATATAAAAGTATGGCTTCCTGGATTTTGTCATATCCTAATACATCTTTAGAGCTGTAACTAAAAAACAGCAAATGGTCCTAATCTATTAAATATGGAAAGAAAAATATGACAGAGGGATTAAAATTATAGTCAAACTCCCTCCACTTGTCATTAAAAAAACCATTAATTGCTCCAGGCTGTTCACTGTTATTGGTAGTTGAAATATTTGTATTTCATTGGTTTTACAGTTTGTGACTCAGATATCTGTCTCAAATTACTGTCAATGGGATGAATTACAAATTAATTATTATTTTTTCTTGAGCTTCTAAAATTCAAAGAACGAAATCTTTCGATGTTTTGGCTCCTATTTGATACTAGATAAATGAGAATTTAGCATCCAAATAGAACAATATTTGCATGCATACTTTGTGGATCTGGGCTCATCATTATTACAGAGAAAAGAGGGGCAGCATGTTGACCAAAGATGGACTGACCATGCCATGGAGAGTTTAGATGCTGGAAAGCACATCACTAGTATAAAGATACGAATTATTTTTATATAGAGGATCTATTATAGCTTCCTCTTTCCTTGCTAATAATTAAAAAATGAATGAATTTTTAACAACAATGAAAAAACCCACCAAAAGGGATAAAACGATCCTTTTTCTAGATAGCACATGGTGAGCCATTCAACTTAGTGCAACAAGGAATCAAGGATATAGAAAACTGGATTAAACTGAAACTATGTTTGTTCTTTATATGGAAAATGTAAACATTGTTAATTCTAATAAAAATAAAATTACTCTCCTAAATCCTCACAATTTACATGGTAAGTCTATCCATAGCTTATGATAGCTATGGAGGGGCCTCCACACAGACAGTGTATTCTGTATGTGTTAGGAGCAAAATCTCCTTTTACAGAAGGTGAACCTGGCCATTGTCAGCAGCATGGTGCTAGACTAGATGAATCGCCAGTCTAGTAACTTTCTTCTTATGCTGCAAATAAGAGAGATGCTTTATAGGATTATTGGGAGATAATAGGATGTTATACTGAGAAATCTTTTGAGGTGATAGAGGTCAGTTGGCTTAAATTTTCTCTCACTCTTGGTGTTAACTGAATATATAGGATGCACATCTGAAAATGTAACAGTGGCAGAAGAAAGAACACATGTCAGGTTATTTTTGAATTTCTGCCTAAGTTTTATAAAGTTTAGTTCTTGGAACCTTTTGAAGCTTTCCAGGGTTTGAATCAAATTCCTGTGGTTGCAAATTCTAACACTTTTATGTTGCTCTCTGTTATTTTGCCTCTCTTTTCTATGTTTTTTTTTTTTGGTGTTTTTTTTTAAATATAATGTATGAGTCCAAAGATCATTTCAGGGATGATATATATATTTTAGTTTTGTAGACCTCCACATTTCCTAGCTTTTCTTTCCTGACAAGTTCCATCATGCTGACCTATTATTCCTATTCACTTTAACTATATGTATGCTGCGCTTCTTAGCAGTGCACCGGAGATATAATAGGGTTTTTTTCTCATCTTTGCAAGGCACAGCTGAAAAATTGGACCCAACAGTATGCTGTCTCAAAAGCTTATATAATCTCACCTCATTGTTAGTGTAATATAAAGAGTCTCCTAGTATAATTTTGCATTTCAGTGAGGTTAATTCTAGTCTTTCATTAAACTGCCATTGTGATCTAAGCTTCTAATGGAAATTTAGAAATATTTCATCACCTGCATATTTTCAGAGCCATAGCTATTAGACCAGAAGTGATAGTTTCTTATATAAGCATGAAGAATTCTTTGAACATTTATGCTAATTGAAATTTTTTCTTAATTTTTGAATTTGAACTATGTAATGTTTGCATTATATGTTTAGAAATGAGATCCCCCCTCATCTTTTGCTCTCTAGAAAAGGACACAAGTTCCTTAAAGAAAGTTTCTTAACATGAAAGTAAACCTGAGTAGTCTTAATGATACCAAGAGTTAAGAAATACTGTCAGGTCTTCCAAATGAGGAAGGAACAAAAGGTTTGGTGATGTTTAGAATGGCAAAGAGAAGGCATGAGAGCATATAGAATTTGTGACTAGAACAGAGAAGTGAGTCAGACATGAGGCCGGTATGTGAAAGTGTATAACTGGTTTCTTTCACTGAAGAGGCATCATAACACAGATATGGAACAAGTGCTCAAAACAGAATCCATAGCTGTGATGGTTTTCTGCTACACTTTTGTGTAGCTTAGCTTTTTTATTTTTCTTTGCTCCTTCTTGGGCAGATGGACCATGTTGGCCCCATTTGGCATCAGATTCTCTTGAGAGAGGAGGCAAGAATATAGACTATGTGTCTCCATGGAGTGCGAAGTTGCGTATCTGGGCAGGCAGGGAGATAAGCTTAGGAGAGCAATACACATTTCCATCTTCCCTAAGGCATTCGTTGTGGATGCTGCTATTAGTAATGTAAGTGGATGCTGCTACTCATTCATGTCTCAGGTCCTAGGTTTTGTATTGTGAAAGCTCTGCAACAGATGCTCAGCAAAAAAGATTCCTCAAGAGGAAGGGCTGTGACAAACCCCAGCACTGGTCTGTTTATGCTGTGGTCCAAAGTGGCTCTAGCCTTATAGCCTTGCTAAAAATGATGGGGTTTTTTTGAACAGACATGCCAAGAATTGTACTTTCTTTCAAAATGTGCACTAAAAATCTACAGAAAATGGATGCAGAAAGTAGAAAAAAAAAGGCCAAGAATTTGTGCAAAGATGGATATTATTCTTGTCAAATTGCATCAAATTCACACTTAAGCTTAATTGTACTTAATAGCTCAGAAGGAGGCTCTAGTCTTAGTGACTGACAGAAACCCTGTAACTGTGACTATTAAAAATAAATTCTTAGGTTGACTTCCATTTTAATTAGAATAAACAATCTCTTATTTTCTGATTAAGTGATGAGGGTTTTAATGAGCTCAGGCACAGGGATGAGTTAGTGAACATTGCTTTACAATAGAGTCCAGCGGTTATGATATAAATATTTTGTTGCTCAAGACATACAGTTTAAATATGGGTCTAATAAATGGTCTCTGCTCTCTGCATGGTCAATGGAGAGATTCCAGGTAATTTCAAGGACATTTAACTTATTCTAGACACTAGTACATTTCCAAGGGCATTTTGTCTTAAAACATACAAAATTAACAGTAGTTTAATAATTCTAGAAGACCTTAAATCTTCAGATTTCTTTCCAAATTATGGAGAATCTTTGTTTAAAAATGGTGGAAAACTAACAAGTTCATATTTTTGTTACTAGTCTGCCCTCATCAGACAGTGCTCCATTTCCTAATTTATGGAAAGACTCACAGATCTTCATCCCCTGGAGCCTTGAAGTATTTGGCTGTGTTCTGTCAGTTACTGCGTTTCATGTTGTCATCAGTATAGTGAGAGATTAAATCACATTTTTTGGTGCTTTCTTCTAACATTAGCTTTAGCTTTGTAAAGATGCTGTGAATCTATTACATGTACAATTTGGGTAAGGTTTTGCTGCATGATGCTGCTCAAACAGAAAAATATTACATTAATAGTCATTGTACATTATGTTCTCAAGCTAATCTATTCATAGGATTTCAGCTGACAATCGCTTAGCTTCTCAGTCAGGCTTTAATTACTTCAGAGGCTTACAAGGAATCTATGAATCTAATAATTCAGGGGGCTTGAAACTGGATTATTCAGGGATTATTGGTTGTCTGTGGTTACTTGTAATTAGCCACCTGATTTTGTCTTTTTCTGTCTCCAGGGGAGAGAACGTAACTGTCTTAATATAGCACACGACTGAGACTCAAGTCCTGTTAGCTTAGCTCTCTGATTTGTGTGTAGAGTATACTTTAAAAGGCACTTGACTTATCTGTGTGTAAGTTTCTCTGTTGATAGCAGTGGAGATCACAATGCTAAACCTTCTTTGTAAAACATTTTGTGGGTATTGATAAAAGCTCTGCATAGGACTAACGACATTTTTTATTGTATCTGGTTAGCAAAATCAGATCAACTGGGACAAACAGTGAAATAGAGAAAATAAATACCATTATAAACTTGATACATATAAACTACTCTTGATAAGAAAGTCATATCAATGTTAATGAGACTAATCTCAATTAAGGGGACAGTTTGTGTCAAAATTATTTTTAGCTGCTGATCTGAGCTTATCTATGCATCCATCAGTGTGCTATATGAGAATGATAAATATTGTGCATTAAATCAGTATTAGGCACAAATGTTTTAAGAACCCAGCATGTATATAAGCCAGCACTGATGCTCTTGCATAGGCTATATTTATAACTTCACCACACTGTCAGCTCACTGCTGTAGTGTGTGCACTACATGCAAGCTACATGGTTCAGTGATTCTTTATTTTAGGTAGAAGTACCTCAGCACATGGGAGACAGTAATGAAGGAAGGAAGAGGGGAAGCTGATCCCACGTGGACTGATTGATGTGCAACAGAATTTTCCTTAACTATGAGGCTGTCTATTCACTGATGGAAAGTACCTATTATTTGCTGCACACCTGTCTTACCAAACAAATAGCCATTTTTTTGTCTGCATAAGACGTAAAAACACATTAAACTACCTGATCTCTTCCGAGGAATAGATAAGCTTGGCTGTCTGCTAGAAACTATTTAATTATGTGTTTAGAATTTTTGAAATGACAAAGGACAGAAGATAGTCAATTAAACAGATGTAGTACTCGAAGCCAAGGAGGCAATTATTTATTTTTCAGTGATTCAGGCTACCAGCTTGCCAAACTATAGAGTGATATCTTCTGAAACAGTATCATTTTTTTCCAAACATTTTTATATTAATCCTTCTTATTCTTTCTTATTGTGTTAATCGTCTTTGGCTAGTTTAGCCTCTTCTTCCTCAGTGTCTAAGCAGAATTTAATAAAACCAATAGATTACACTAAGATAATATACATCTTGTTATTTACGTTTTCTGTATGGTTTTTAAGCAGGTACTACATGTATTTATTCTCCAACTAGCTCTCCTAGTTTAATAGCATAATTCATTACAGATACTGGCTTTTGATTATATGGAGAAAAATCGTGGAGTTGGTAGTAGCAGTGTAAAGAAAAAAGAAATCTGTCAAAATTGAATCAGAATCATAGCATCACAGAAAATATCAAACTGGAAGGGACCCATAAGGATCACAAAGTCCAACTCTCTGTCCTTGCAAGACTACATAAAACGAAACCATATGGCCAAGAGTATTGTCCAGACACTCCTTGAACTCTAACAGGCTTGGTGCCACAACCACTTCCCAGGGGAGACTGTTCCAGTGATTGACCCCTCTCTCAGTGAAGAACCTTTTCTTAATGTCCAACCTGAATTTCCTCAGATGCAGCTTTATTCCATTTCCTCCTGTCCTATCACTGGTCAACAGAGAGCAGAGGTTAGCCCCTGCCCCTCCACTTACCCTGCTGGGGAAGTTGTAGTAACTGCAATAAGGTCTCCCCTCAGTCTCCTCTTCTCCAGGCCTCACAAGTGACCTCAGCCAGTCCTGAAAAGGCTTCCCCTCCTGACCCTTCAGCACCTTCTAGACCTCCTTTGGATGCTGTCTTAGAGCTTTATATCCTTTGAGGCGTCTGAACCAGCCCCCAGCACTCGAGGTGAGGCCGCCCCAGTGCAGAGCAGAGCAGGACAATCCCCTCCCTTGCCTGGCTGGTGATGCTGTGCCTGGTGCATCCCAGGACACTCTTGGCTCTTCTGGCTGCCAGGGCACTGCTGACTCAGGTTCAGCTTGCCATTGACCAGGACCTCCATGTCTCTTTCTGTGAGGCTGCTCTCTGGCCTCTCCTTCCCCAGTTTCAATGTATAACCAGGATTTTCCAATCCCAGGTGGAGAATCCACCACTTGCTCTTGCTAAATTTTATATATTCATGTAAAATTGTGGAAGGCTTAAGAAGTTTAGACTTCCAAAGTTTAAACTGAGAATTGCTATTGCCTATGACAAGATTTTGCTCTGGATAGTCAATGGATATTTTGCATGAGGTATGATAACCATCTCTCTTGTGTCCCTAATGAATACTGCATGAGAGAAACACTTTCTGTTCTAAACACTGGAAATGTCTGTTGCCTTTGTGTTGTGTCATCACATGAGCCTAAACTTTAGTTCTCTTTATAATGAAACAAACAAAAAAAAAATGTTCATCTATTTTGCATGCTAAAGTGACAAATATGTCACTTAAAGTAAAGATTTAAGAGTCTGCCTTGTGTTGTGGGCTTGGAACAGCCATGGAATAGGAACTTGATTTCATTTTAGGTACTGAACAAGTGGTTGATACAGATACTTCCTTTCAGAAAATTTACAATTCAGCTGTAAGACTACAGATAAGAAAATAAATTCTGAGAGGACCAGAGGGGAATAATGTTAGTATGAAGAATGGTACTCACAGCATAGCATCCATGTTGCTAAAGTGGAGTATTTTCTTTATACAGACTTTTAATAAAAGAAAGGGGAATGATAGTTTAGAGGCTTTTCCCATTTATGTCAGGGTATGGTATAAGGAGTTGATACTGATTTATGAGTCTTACAGAGCTTGGAACTTGACTTTCCAGAAACTGCTCCTCTGAGGCAATACAGTTAGCAGCTCTCTAAATGGAACTGGTAGCTCTGTGTTTTTCACTGAGGGATAATAAAGACTAAAGTTCCCAAATGCTAGATTGGCATCCTTTTCTCTGGTGCAATCAGATAGATCCTCTGGGCTTTCAAGGTTTGCATGCAGAATGTTTTTTTAGGATTTTTATTTGCGTGGTGAGAGTTTAGTTACAGAGATCTTGATGGATGAATTATATCAGGAGTTTTGATGTATATCCATTTTTCATCTTAAAATATAGCTTCAAAATCTGTAACTTTATTGTCTTGAACAAATGAATTTTCAAAAAAAAAACCAGTTCATATTTAAAATGAAAAGTAGGGGTGTTCTAGATTCTCTTATGTGATGAGATAGAATGAACACCAGGATATGGATGAAATGTATAAGTGAATAATCATCTTCCATACCAATCCTGCTAAGTGCCTTCACCTTAACGAATGATATGGAAGATGAGGACTCAGCATCAGTCTGGATAAGCCTGTAAGTGCTGTTTATCTCCATTATACCTCTATTAACTAATTTCGCTTACAACTTTGAGATAGTCACTTTTAGGAAACTCATCCATACAGGATAGTGAAGACAGTTTCTGTGCTGCTTATTGTTACCTCTTTCCTGGTCTTTACAAGATTAGACAATGTCTTGTGAATTCTTTTAAATTACAGAGTTGATTACACTGTCATTATGTGTCCTCTGGAGTTTTTTTGCAGGAGAAGAATGAGATGATCAATGTTGAGTACTGTGAATAGACTTAACTAGATTGCAACATGGCACTTTTATTGGAGGAGGAGATTTCATTTAAAAATATACTATCAAATGTGGTCTTCTTAAATGCTGAACTGATGATTCCTTTTATATGTCTTTTGTTTCTTGAATGTGTCATTTAGGAAATTAACAGAGATCTGTTCGCTGAAACTGTGGTTTGTCTGACAGTGAGCACTCAAGGTGTTGTGTGTTTTATATTCTGTAAGATTTCCTTCGTTCATTGGTTGATACTTTTGTATCAGCTGTCCATCTTTATAAAACATCCTTTTTATGAAAAGAAATGAGGAATGCAGTGTCACAGTCTGTAAAAGCAATTTGAACTGGATGAAATTAGGAATACAGTATCACAGCCTGTAAAAGCAATTTGTACTGGATGGAAAAGTTTTAGTGAAAAAACAGCATTAAATTTCCAGTCCAGCATTCCTGTCTCTTGCAGTTGTTCCCGAGTTGCAGTTGTGACATGTTGCCTTGTAGCCCTGTTCTTGTACGCTCTCTGATAGCACTTTAAGTAGTGTTTAATTACCATGCAGATGAGGAGAGAGACTTTTCATAGACAGTATGCTTCCCTTAAGATAGAAGCATATCTCTTCAAGCATCTAAGATAAAGAAAAATAATTGCTAGCTATACTTGCTTATAGAGCAGGTAAAAGTAAAAAGATTTTTAAAAATCTGTGGTAGTGTCAGCTTTGGGAACAAAAAAAGTACCCAAGACTTCTTGCAACACCTGAGTAATGGCATATTTTAGAGGAGATAGAAGTTGCTGGAATTGTTATTAGAGTTTTATGTCTTAGTACCCGATCTTTGTTTGCTAGACATCTGGAGTATTTCCATGTAGTCTGTGGCTTAGTCAGGATTTATAGATATGTAAGAGCAAAATTTGACTTTAGAACTTCTACATTTAAACCTTCTTAACTCTCTTACACTGTTGCTCCTCCTAAATAAGTCTTTTCAGCTGCCAGGATTTGTGAATTCCTTCAGAAGAGGCACTTAGTGTGTGAGAATGTAATATGTCTATATATTTCATTATCTAATTGAATAGCTATGTTTGGAATGACTTAAGAGAGAGTAGATTGCACTGAGATCTTTTCACCCTGATGTGGACTTCACTTTAAATGAGCTTCCATAACAAACTTGTAGTGACTTGGATGCAAGTCAGTAATTCTTGTAGGTAGATGTTTCTGTTAAATGTAGGTAAAAAACAGGTGAAGGTTGCAGTTTGTGGGCATGTGAGTAAGACATGGTGGCATTATTAAAGATTTCCATATATTAGGTATGTAGCTCTTAAAAATAGTACCAGAAACAAGGAAATATTAGGGATGATGTATTTTTAAAAAGCTGGGCAGTTAGTTCACACTTAAGCAGTTTTTTCACCATCATGAATCTTAGAAGTATGGTCTGTACCTGAAGCTAAGTCAAAAAATTCTACTTTCATCTTTCATGTTAGCGCACATATTAAATGGTTTTCAAAAAATAAAATGGTAAGTTTACAATCCTGTGTTCTGGATAAAGTATTATTAACACCAGAAATATTAGGAGAAATATTTTTATTTCTAAAGATTGTCGTTTCAGCTGGAGCATAAGGTGTCTTGGTTACTGTGTTGCAGCTGCAAGTGCTGGTTCATTGTCATCATAATAAGAAGGGCACTCGCACTCTGCAGAACATCACTTAAAATGCCATTTATCAGAGCTAAGACTGTAAAGGAGAAGGTCTTTTGAGACTTTACAGGATTTTCTTAAAAGAAAGCAGTTCTATTAATAAATTCTACTGTAAAAAAAAAATAAAATTGTTCCCACGAGAACTTCTTCCTGCCTTTTTGCCTAAATACAATCCCCGTACTGAGTGGGAGCTGCCTACGGGCTCCTGTGTTACCCTGGGTGGGCTACAGTTCTCCTGCAGCCAAGGGATATGCACAGCCCAGCACAGCACAGGTGTGATGGCACAGTGACATACATGTGGCATAGAGCAGCACGGGCATCACCTGCTCAGGTTAACTGTTGTGTGGATCACTAACTCCTCAGTTTACAATGGTCTTCTGCTTACAATCACTACAGTTACAGTCCTGGAATTTTAGAGAACTCACTTGGTGTGGTCATAACATAAAGAAATATCATGTTATATTATAGAAGTAGTTAATACTATTTTTTTATTCTCAGTTTGAGATTCAGTTTTCATCTTTCTGATAAGGTCTGGACTGTGATAATGCCTTTGTCCTTTTCTGTCTGAAGATGACTTTTTCATTAGTTCATTTTTAGAGATGGAAACAAATGTCAGCATGTTATATAACAATACATGGTAGGCTTCCTTTAGTTTGTTTAATTTATTGGGTTTTTACTATTTCTTTGGTGACTTGAGGACAAAGGCCTTCACCTTCGAATTTATCTGATGGTTTCAAAGGATTGGGGTCCACACTTTCTGCATGGTAACTTCTAAACTGGAAGCAATGGGCTTGCACATCTCAAACTAAGTGTAAGTGAAACACATGGGATGTATTTGCCCTTGTTTCTCTTTTTAAAAGGTGACGGTTGGTTATGCTAGTGAGCCACAGAATTATGCAGCACCTAAAATTACAGGCTGTTGGGAGAAAGCTGTAGTGGTGTCCTACCTCTTGAGGGTACTTGGAGACACAAACATTCAGTTCCTTCCTATGCCTTGAAACAGGAACTGGACCTGAGGTTCCTCCTTTTTAACTGCCTTACCTGATTGTTTATGCAGTCATTTACCCCTCTGTCTTTCTGTTGCTGTCCAGTGTTTTTAGTTATTGTTAGCATACAGTGTTTATACTGTTAGTCTGTAGTGTTTGTGTTTGTACTGTTAGTCTGTACTGTTTATCTGTGTGGCTCAGGTGGCTTTCCTTTATTTGCTCTTTTAGTTTCTGTACTGGAAAGGCCTCACAGTTTTCAATTCTGAAAACAACCAAAGTACAAAACTGTAACTACTTTTGGATCTGGACAATTTGTAGACATCAAAACATTTAAGTGTCTAATTTAAGCCATTTCCCCAGACTTTCTCCAGCGTCAATCAAAAAGAAGAGGCAGAACCAGCTCAGATTCATCCTGTTACTTTGTGCATGTTTCTTATGATAGAATTAATAGTTTTTTGATGATGGTGGCTCCCGATTGAACCAAGATGACTGATGTCAGATAAATGTCTTTTAGACTGCTAAAGTAGCTGCAGTTAAGTCTCAGATAAATGTTTTACTGAAGGAAATTAAAATCCTATGGCAAAAAAAGAGTATACAGGCTGCATTCTTAACTGTTTTACTGCTAGCTTGGAAGATATTTTTTAATTGTGTGTTTACCCAGCCATCCTACCTACTGCTTTTCAGATAGATGAATTTCAGTATATGACACGGGATATTTCATCTGTCTCTTCATTTCACATTCTGTTAGTTTCTTTTAAATAATGAGAACTCCTTGGCCGTGACCTTTCATCAGAAGAAGACTAATCACTTGAAAAATATTCTTTGAATGCCTGAAAAAAAACTACCATGAATGTGCATGACAGTAATTAAATATGTTTTGCAAAAGGAGGCAGAGAGCAGGACATATGCAAGGAATTTGTGACTAATTGTACAGTTTATTCTGTAAATGTATAGAAAATAAAATGTTTGTACTGTACAGAAGTACTCAAGCACTAGAATATTAATCTGACGAATAGACCTTTCAGGGATACAGCAAAAACATCTTTGTGTCTAAACAAAATGTATGAATCACTCTTTAAAATGCGGGTAAAAAAAGTAACTAGTGTTAGTGTTGTCTCACTTTTATTTGCAGGGGATTCATTTTAGTGCTTTAAGTTGGTCAATCCTCTGATGATTCCCAGAAGGTATAGTTTAATTTGTATATAATTGTTCTTTAGACTGCTTTTTTAAGTTAAGCTTATTATTCTTTTACTCTGCACTGTGCCGTTTCTACAGGTCTTTCTATGCAGGCCCCAGTTTCCAAAGCCTGGAAGTGAGAACATTCGTATTAAAAACAAGCCAAAAAATGCAATTTAATAGTGAGGCTAAGAAATTTTAGTTTGACTGACTACTCTTATTTTATCAGTGTATATAATTTTGGACATTAGGAAGAACTTCTTCACAGAATGGGCTGCCAGGGAGATCACAGAGTCACTGTCCCTGGAGGTGTTTAAGAAAGGACTGCGTGTGGCACTTAGTGTCATGGTCTAGTTGACAAGCTGGTGTTAGATCATAGGTTGTACTTGATGATCTCAAAGATCTTTTCCAACCTAGCTGATTCAGTGATAATGGAAGTAATAATAAAAAATATTCCAATTTCAAATAGTTTTTTAGAATGCATCTCATTTCATTGGCATATGGGTATAGTCTGTTTAACGTACAACTATATCTTTGAGTATATTTTGTTACTGGATACCTTGTAATAACTGAAATGTTCTCCAAGATAATATATCAAGCTCTCCATCAAGTTTCATAAAATATTCTGAAGATATGAAAGGTCACGGTTCATCCAGGAGGCTCCTAAATCAGTTGTGTAAGTTAGAAGTGCCGTTATGCCCTAAATTTTTGGCATCTTAATTTTTCCATCTCACACAAGATTATCTGTCATTGAACAGCTACATATTCCTCACACCACATCCATATTCTTGTGTTGATCAGGATATGTTTGCTAGTTTGAGCCATTAAGTTATCTGCAGTAGATCTCAGTGGTCCTTATCTTCAACAGTAATTAAAACTTAGTGATAGCAGAGGCCCTTTCAGGCCTGCTGTGTACACCACTAGTGTCTTACAAGAGGAGTGTGTTACTGTATGGTGATATATTTGGAACAGCAAGCAAATCAGAGACTGGGGGTCTGGCCTAATCATTTCAGACTGCAAATGAAGAAGCAGCAAGAGAGCAGAAGATGAAAGTTTGACCCTGTATTCTGTAAAGAACATTTATGAAGTGTGGTATTCTGTGTTTTTTCTCTTTGTTCCTTTAGAAAACACTCTCCTTCTCCATAGATGGAAGAAGATAAGGGATTATTACAGTATCTTCTCATGTTAAATAAGCAATAGAATGTCACCCAATTGCCTCTGTACTGAACATAGTGTCTGTTTGCTGGGTTTTCCCTAAATAATTTTTTCTGAAATCTGATATCGGTAATCTGTCTAGCACATCTCTAAGTGAGATATTTTATTAACCTTGATAGCTGACTTATTTCCTTGTTCAAAGAAATAGGATAAACAAGTATAACAACAGATGCTTTTAAAAATACATTATCTTAGTTTCAATCAGTTCCTCGGTAATTATAAAAATACATCAGAAGTTGAAGAGGCACAGTCTTCAGATCAAAAACTTGGGGAAATATTTCTGATTTGTTTTAAAAGAGAAATTACTTTAAATATTTTGATAATATATATTACCTAGATATGTACTTTAAATTATCCAAATTTTTAAACTCCCTCATACAAATTTTTACTTGAATATGATTGTAAGTTTTAAAATATATACTTTTCTCTTCAGCAGAAATAAAAACACGTTACATATCACAAGATTTTTAAAATAAGCTTCCTGAATTCTCATCATAATATTTATGAATATTTATGATGATAAGGAAAGAACCCGTGATGATTAAAAAAACCACCAAAACCAACCAACCAAGCAACAAAACCCGGACAAAAGGATTAGTGAGGAGACAGTACAGAAAGCAGAGAATAAGTTCCTTGCAAATTACCATTGAACATGGCAATACAATGAATGTTATAAAATTAAAAACTAATGAATCAGATTCATGTAATTTCTCAAAATGTTCCGGGAGATGAAATCAGTCTTGTGATGAAATGAGAGTTTTGCTAATACTACCTTTTTGACACAAACAATGCTAGTAGACCAGGGAGATGAGAAGATGCTGAGGTATTGTAAATCTGCTAACTGCATGTTCAGATAGAAAAGGTAAAGAAAAGCACCACTCTCCTTGGGATGACTAGGGGGGAACAGTGTGGACAATAAGGTAATAGAGACATTTAAAAACTACCTGCCATCTGCCTCAGACTATCACAGAGCCTTTTTCTCCTAATTCGTGGCCTTCTGCGTTGCAGATACCTCAGCAGCTGGGAAGAGCAAAGAAGAACATGGAATCAACTTTTCTGGACAATATTTCAAGGTGTTATTGGTGTAGTATGAAATACATAGATTAAAAAAAACCAATCAAACTTAAAGTCTTTTTAATGTGAAAACTTTTTGAATACCCACAGCTGAATGAATCATTTGAGCCATGTAGAGTGGAGATTAAGAAAACCAAAATTTCAATTTTGCACGTGTTTTGCATCCATCTTGCACAAGCAGAAATGAGACTGAAAGCAATACAGCAAACAGACCAAAGTGCTCCACTTATGTTTTGACATGTTATTGAAGCCCGGAAGAGTTGTTTTTATCAGCTGTTCAAAGGGGAAATGTATTAGTTTGGTACACAGAAGATCTAGTGCTTCTCTAGGTACAATTGGCAGGCATCATTAGACAAGGCATAGATAGAAATTACAAAGACAAAACATTTCAGGCATTTGTCAAAAATTGTTTTTTCTTTCATTTAGAATTTTTTATTTTTCATTCTGGTTGTCTTCTAATGCTCTGCTGTCCAGTGTTGAATGGTTCCAGGGCCCTGCCAGAAACCTGTTGTCCAGTGTTCTGATACAGCCAGCACATTTCTGTACATCCAGAACGCAGGTTTCCAATCACAACTGGCTACTTACGGAACTGCATCACCAAAAAGTCTTCTGTTCCTCCCACTCCTCTGTAACTCTGTGAGTAAGTATTTCAGCAGCCATCTAACCATGCTGTCATGTGAAAGAATGAAAGGGCTAACATTTAATTTTATAGGACAGAACAATCCATACCATGTGTAATATGTGTAACTCTATGATATTGAAGCATCAGACTAATAAAGTAGGGTATTTTTAGGTAGGTAAAAATGATTAATTTAAATACTTTTTTTATGAGGAGATGTTTTGCTAATTGAAAGAAAAAGGAGGAAGACATGTTAATCAAGAAGTTTTTTCATATCAAATTTGACAAACTTTGCATAGAATGCAATTGTTTAAGAAACTTGACTAATACCAGTCTTTAGATTCAAAAATACATTTTTAATGGAAAAATCCCAAACAAGCTAAATTAAGCACAGATAAATATTTCCAATCTGTAATAACAACAGACATCTTAAGAGAGCACTGATCTTAAGAACATTTTATAATCAATTGGAAAAATTAAACATATCTTTAGAGCAGCATGATCCCTAAATTTTGTATTTATTATATATGTATATATGCATGCAAGACACACAGCTATGTATAAAATTTTTTTTCTCCCCCACAGCTATAATTTCAAATATCAGGAAAATTAGGCCAGCCAGAATAGTTCTTACTATTGTATTCCTCATCTTATATGTCAGCTTCTAAGTCACAGGCAAGCAGTACCTACCTGGCTGCTTCTTGAGCCCTTAACAGGATCTTCCATGATAAATGTTTGATGCAAAAATGTGTATGAATAATATGGAAAGGTGCTTTGGCATGTCATATAATTTTTCCAGTCTGAGTAGCCATCACAGTACATTATGACTATTCTCTACCATCCTTATCAGATGTACTGGTCAGGTTCAGAAGAAAATTTTAAAAACTGGCATTTGTTTAAGGTAGGGCTGAATTAGTCATTACACATCTCTAATAGGGCTTTCCTAAACTGCAGTTTATGAAGTGCTACTTCCATAGCCAATAGTTTCTTTGTATCCTGACATAACTTTCTGTGTGTTTCCTCACAAATAACTGACTTGCTTCCCAGCTCTAATGTGAGCACTTAAAGATGGAACACTACTTGTCTTTGAAGAGGCTTGAGAAAGAAATCCGGAAACTAGCATTGCAGCTGTATCTAAAAAGATATGGAAGATATAAATAGTGTAGATAAAAGGAGTTTATTTACACTAATGTAGATCAGGAGGTTTACAATCCTTACATTGCATAGTGGTCTTGAAGCTTGTAAATCATATTCCTTTCAAAAGGAGTTCAGAAGATGTGGGACCAGAGTTGATCTGATCAGGAATATAAATTTTTCAGCGGGATTTAATATGGATCAGATATTCAATACCATCTGTTTTTCAGTACAGGTCTTCTTTCCTATCCTGGTTGCTGCTCTAATCCTCTCTGGCACTGCACAGCCTGTTCACTTCCTCTGTAACTCCTCCACTGGTGACACAGGTCCTCAACAGCAGCACACCTCCTTGGGAGAGGGAACCACCTCTCCAGCCCCAGAGAGAGGCCCCAGGGATTCCCTGCAGCCTGGGACTCACAGGGCTGCACCCACTCTCTGAAGCTCTGCTGGGGTTGAAGCCTCTGCCCTGGCAGAGGCAGGTGCTCCACCACCTGCTGGGGAACCTGCCCTGTGGCACCTCACTGTGCCTGAAAGCATGTAGAGTGGTCTGAACTGAGATGGGACCCCCTCTTTGTGCTCCTGCATCCATTAGCTACATTCTGGGAGCTGTGCTTCAGTGCTGGCCCCTCCATAGCTACACCAAAAGGGTCTTTGCCCCCCCCAAATTGGGGGCATCTGTAGCAAAAGGCAGTAGGGATGCTTGGGTCACAGGCAGCTGATTCAGCTTGTCAGAAGCTGCTAGAGCTTTCTCATGCTCACACACATGTGATCTTACCTTCTCCTTATCTGGCAGTAGATTCTCAGAGGGTTCCCAAGGGTCCCCTGATGATCCTGGATCCAGAAGCTCTTAAAGCAGAATGCAGCTAAGAACTTCAACATTCTCTGCCAAACAGTCATTTCTTGGCAATGATCTATCTTGATTGATACAGCCATTCTCATAGAGCAGTTAGGACAGGGGAATAAGAATACAGGTTTTTATATCAAGGATTTCACTGTGGTGGTTTAGAAATATTGTAGTCTAAAAACAGCCAGATGGGTGAACACTGAATACAGAAGTGCTTCTAAGTCAGCATTTAGTTTGAGAGCATGAAACCTGAATGCTGTCATAAAACCATCTCTCTGAAACAGCGGGTCAACAATTTTTGCACTTGTTTTGTCTTTATTTTTGCGAATTAAGTTTTAGAACGTGAAAAGCCAAGATAATAACATTTAAATTATAACATAGATACCACCTGTGTCTAGTTTAGCATCAAGTCCAGCATTTGGACTTGATGGAGTCAGCATTTTTATCCATTTGCAAGGTTTTCATACTAGGCTGTTGAACCACAATGATTCAATAACTCATTTTCTTTGCTATACCTCAGTTTCTACTGCTATCTATGTAACTTTAGCAACGCTCTGTTCTCATGCTTTACCATTAGACTTTTTCCTTCCCTTTGGATAGGATATTTCCCATTTTCTCACCATGTTCCTAACTTTAAAGATGTCAGGTAAATGTGATTATCCCTGAAATCTGACTGACCCTTGAGAGGAGGAAGGAGGTGAAGAAGCAGGAAAGGGCAATAGTAGTGTTTTATTCAATTGCCAGTGTGTAGCAAAATGCAGCACATATTTAATCAAGGAATTCATTGTGGCTTTTCTTTTCCGAGGTGAGGTAGTTGAAATAATATATATTCCACTTCTCTGAAGCATCTTTTGATAATGTAAAAAACATTGCCCCTATTATTCAAAGGTGAGAACTGAAGTTGTAAGGAATTAAGTGACGTTTTCTGAAATAACACATTATTCAATATAACATAAAATTAGGTCATCTTGTTCTGATTCTAGTGCATAGTTCAGCATACCCCAGTGAAAACTCGGCCTCAATAAGATGAGGAAAAAATAGAGTCAGTAATTCAGAACTTCTCCAGTTTTTCTTCTATTTTAAGATACTTAGTTTATACAGGTTTCTTATGCATTTTTTTATACTTTTTAAACACTTCTATGCAACCCTGCCAATTTTACATGTCTTTCATCTTTTTCTAGCAAAGTAATTATTGTTAAAAATAAAAAATCCTGAGGAAAGGTTAAGAATAGCAACTATAATCTCACGAGATGAGAAGAACTTCCTTAAAGTTTTTTTTTTTCTCTAAGAAAAAAAAGGCAGAGGGCAAGTAGAAGATGTGTTTGTCAGGAAGATTATGTGTTTAGTACTAAAGGGTTTTATGTGGAGAATTTCTGAAATGTTGTCCCAGAAGTGATCACTTACTGGTAAAAGCTTTATATGAGATCCCATGAAAATAGAACTTTAATCTTTCAAGCTAATCTAAATAATTTAGACAGGTTTATTTACAGAAGGGTTTTCACAGAACACAATAAAGTTTCTGGAAACAGATTGCTCGTGGTCTCTTTTGGATTAGGCTAGATTTTTAGATGTCATTTAAAATGTATGTCCTTTTTTGTTTTGTTTTTTGTTTTAGTGGAACGACTTCCGCTAATTCCTTGCTCATTTCTTTTTTCCTGACAAAATGGGTTGTTTCCTTTCAGGCATCTCTTAGTACTTTTTGCTTTTCTGAAACTCCATTTTTAAGAGAAAGGGGAATAAAATAGTTTGGTGAAAATGAAGTTAAAGAAATGTGATAGATCTCCTGCTGGCAGCCAAGAGAATTAAATGACAGAGTTGTGTGAGCTTGTCTCCTTTCTGTTGGGGTAAACCATCTTGCAGTTCATTGATGTGGCATATCCTTTTTCTAAACATTCCCAGAGCACATATGTTCAGGCCTTTGTACCTTGCTTTTCTATATTTGGGCCCTGGAGCTTGTTTTGCAAACATATGAGAAGCAGAAGCTTTTGCTCATATGTCCCACTTTCAGAGTCACATGCAATCCAATTTCTAAGCTGTTGTTGTCATTGCTGCTGTATTAGCCTGGTTCAGTACAGTTTAAACAGGTAGTAAATTTTGCTTATCATCATTCCAAGAAGAAAGTATAGCAGTAGTGAAGTTTCCAGTAAAGCCATATAAGAATGGTGTTCTTTCCAAAAAGCCTTGTAACAGAGGATACTCTTGTTACGACCCACCCCTGGAGGTGGGGTAACTGAGGTTCTTGTTAATAATAGATCCCTTGGGGAGGATGTGAGTGAAATGATGCTAAAACACTGGTGTTTATAAATATATATATGGCAGGTTTATTTCAGAACAATTTGGTTGCAATGGAAAGTAGGTATATAGCTGTTTTGGTTGTTATTTGTAGAAATATAGCAATATAAAAGCTGAAAAATAACGCTTAGAACATGAATTGAACTTTCTGATGTTTTCTCTTCCCAAAACACTCTATTTGTATCAGTTTTCATAGTGATACGTGATGACTGAATTAACTGGGCAAGACGAATCCGTTACTACTTCAGAAAAATGGGTGCAGTATCAGGTGCTACTTTAAGGTTCTGAATTTGGCCAGTAGTAAGCCTGGACCACTCTCTGGTTGGTTTATTTATATTTGACAACAGAGAAGTTTTTGGTGAGTTGTCTTCTGTTACATACCAAGACAGTCTTTTTTTGGCATCAGTATTTTTAGAGGATGGAATAATATTTGCTTTGTCTTAAATTTTAACTATTTTGATTTATTTTTCCTAGGCCTGCACGTGTTTACTGCACCAATTATGATGGCTTAGCCATTTGTCCCCAGAAAACTGCCATGTGTTGCCTAGTGCAAGTATTAGCTGGAAGTCCTGTATGTCAATGAATGTTTTACTCATGCAGCAGGATTAAGTAGCATCCATCTTTTCTTTGGTGTTCTTAAATTATATTGCTGGTCAAAACTTCAGCTGATGGCTCATCCAGCAAAGCATCTAATCAAATTAAGTTTCTTCTAAGAGAAAGAAAAATGCTTCAACCTGTCAGTTGTTTATTTCCTATTTTAAAGTTATCTGATTTCCAGTTCAAGTTGTTTCATCCTACAGATTGATTCTGGAGATAATTAGACTTCACTGAGCCTGTGTGTTATATCTGTGTCCCTTACCAGACCTTGTCTGAAGTATTGGACTATTCACCAGTTTGCTACAGCAGCCATTCATACCAGATTTGATGAGGTAAAACTGTGCTTCTTGCAGGCATGCTTCTCTGGCTGATTCTATATAGGAATCACCACTCATTTGAGCCAACTTTAGGGAGCACTGAGAGCAGATGAAATAGCTGAGCTAAGCAGAAGTCGGTTAGTAACAGTGCTATTTCTTTTTCCTTAAACTAAGTACTGGCATATCAAGATGTGCAGGTGATGATTTTTTTTTTTTTTTTCCCCAGAAATTAGTCAGAGCTACAATTCGTATAATAACTTCCTTTTAGGGAAAAGTGTGAGTAGCAGAAATTTACACTGCTGGGTGTATTAAAGTGAAAACTATTATAAACAGTTGTTACTCTGTATGCAAACAAGGAGCTGAATTTAACTTCTGTTTGAGCACTGTAAGCCTAGATGAGCATCTGTAAAACCCAAGCGATACTTTTGTCAGAAATAACTAGATGTTTAAAATTGGAGTTTTGTATGAGAATGTTGATGTTTTTCCTCCACTGTGCTGTCCAACGAATTCGAGAAACTTCTGCTGTTGTACTACAGTGCAGTGTAGACATATGGCTTTGCTCAACCACTGAAGATGTTGTCAGAGAGTCATACCAGCACTCATTTCACCAAATCGTTTGCTCTGAGAAGCAGGGAATTCAACCTGATTATCAAAATTTGATATTTTGAAAGAGCATGAGAAATTTTTAACTGTTATGTTTCCATGACAACAGCTTTTCTTTTTTTCTAGTTGTCTTTATGATTTATCTTTGTCATTTGCCACATGAAAGATTTAGTCAAACCCTTTGTGTTTGGTTAGTCTATCACTGCCCCAGGAAAGGCATGAGGTAGGTTCTTATGAGGTAGAAGACAGGTTCCCATCGACTGATCCCAGAAATTACAGTGGATTCTTCCCTAACTACTCCCCATTTTTACTTACTTCTATACTATGTTTGCATTTAGGTGGAGCTTGTGTGACTCTGGTCATAAATGATGCTCAGTGGTCATACACTGAAAGTGGATAGTCGGTATTGCATCTGAGGTAGCCTTTAGGATGGAGATTGTTCAACAGCAAGAAATCTCCTTTCTTCTGCCTTGGTTAACAGCTGCTATGTGGTTTATCAGCTACAAGGCAGCACCAAGTTCCCCCTCCTGCAAGGATTTTAGCAGAGTCTGGCCATGGTGTCTCCACTCTGTTCCACCCTCCGTTTAGTCCCCCTTGGCATGGATTGTGTGTGGGAAGTCAGCATGGCTGCATTCCATCCAGAGAGTAGCAACCGCATTTCACCCAGGGAGTAGCAACTGTATTTTAGCCTAGAATTTCTACACTGTTATAACTTGCTAGAATGTGAATCTTCCCACTTTTCTCTACTTTTACCCTCAGGCATTTTGCCACACCCTTCATGATATACAAAGTACACTGTTGTATGTTTAATCATCACGAGACTTACTTGCCTCATCTTCAATGCAGAATATGCACACAACTGCAATTATTCCCCTGTGCAAACTGTATAGAACTTAAAGTATCTTATATTGCTGAGGCCAGAATATTTTTTATGTAATCAACATGATTAGATGATAATCAGGCTTCAATGATACTTTATGTCATCAATTAGATAAGTAAAGTTTTAAAATAGGTGATATAAGAACAAAATTAAGAACACAGAGGTCGATTTTCTGTTCTTCACTGTGAAGATATGAGTAAATGTAAACCAAAGTGTTGGGTTGTTTTGATTTTGGATGATTAGTTTCAGGTACTGAATAATTTTCATAGTGCTAAGCAACTTCAGGTCTCATTTAAAAGAATTTGAAAGTACAAACATACACTATCTGTTTGTCCTAATAAATAAAGCAACTTCTTAGTACTATCCTAACCAGAGAAAGTCACAGTGAAGTAACCAATCTTCTTCTCACTCACAAAAAAGAAAAGAAAAAGAAAAAATCCATGAAAATGGGGAGAAAGAATCATTTGTCCTCATTCTATAGTCACCCTTGCTCCCCTAGGGCTGCACTAAGCTTGCTAAACTATCCTCTCTGCAAGACAAAAGAAGAAATCAGATGTGTCTGTAGAGCTGAATACAGTGCCCCCTGACAGTGCCTTGAGCAGGTGATGCAGGCACAGGTGCAGGCAACCCATGTTGCCCCTAAGAGAAGACAAAGCTCCATTTCCCATGTACTCAGAACCTACTTTGTGTTAGAAAGAGAAATACCTTTCCTCTCTGGATTATGTGCACTTTATATGTACATATAAAAGATAAAAAATAACCTGTTTGCTCTTTCGCCAGTGCTTCAGGATTCGGTTTCTGTGGCGACAGTTAGTAAATGTACGTGGAAAACAGTTCCTTCCATGAGAAGTTGGACAGACAACAACTGAGTTTCTTAGGGATTTGTATTCTGTATCCCTCATCTTTTCTTCCTTCCTGCTGCAATAAGTATAGCTGTCTCCTACGGGAATACATCCAGGCAAGAGACAGCGCTGTGGCTCATTTAGACCTGTTCATATATTGCTCACTGGGCCAGTACACATATCTGATGGGCCAGCTGGTTGCTGTCAGCGTGTTATGGGCTCTGCTCTCCCTGCTCTCTTCGTAAGACTCTACCTAACAACCCACTTTTAGGAAACTTCTAGAAAATCAATGGACTATGTTTATCAGATGGACAGAAATTATCCAAAAGTTTAAAAAGTTAAGACTGCCAGATGGAGAATCAAACAGTCAAAGCAATTTATGTTTTGTTCCTCTAAGAAATAAGCTAAAAATATACTTCATCAATGTTATTCCTGTCTCAATTCCAAGTACTCCAAAATTAAAAGATGTAACAATTAAGATGGTTGTTGTAAATTGATTTTAAAAACTTCGTGAATATGCTTTATTTTTTAAAGCCCTAATCATTTTATAAGAATCTGTATTTTCCATGTTTACCTGGAATTTATGTAATTATGAGGACTGCAACTTGTTGAAATATGTTTTAGATACTTCTCTGAGATTTTACACACAAAGGTCAAAGTCCCAGATTTAGGTCCTTGCAATTACCTGTGCTTGTGAACACGTGCCCACACACACACTTGCACAAACAAAATCTTGTCAGTGTTTTGGTTTAAAGTGCCAGTTCTTCTTGCAGAGATATTTAAGATTAGTAGCTATTGATTTGGCTTGTTTCTGCTCTCCTTTAATTGACGCAAACAGGGATTAGTCTGACTTAAATCAATAGGGAGCACTGACCTATGTGATGTTGTTTTACATAAAGTTTAAACACAGAATGCTGATTTTTTTCATAATTTTCATGTGAATGGCAATACGTTTCACAGTGATAGGTAGATATAGGCTGTTGGAATATAAAGGTTGTGAATCCTAAGATTAGTTCTGGTGTTGTAAGGTCATTGTGAGACAATAATGGTAAAAGTGGCAGCTGTCTTTGCATGTGGGACACTTAAATGCCACCTCAGGTATTCTTCTAAGAAAAAAAACCCTCTTGGGGATAAAGCTTATCTTTTGCTGTTGTAACTTTTAAGTAAATAGCTATTAATTATAAGTATTTAAGATCCTATCTGTATACTATATAGAGTTTTCAAGTAAAGATTTTCAAGGACAGACATTAGACTGTTTGAATCAACTGCAGCATTTCAAATTTGATAGAATTGTCCCCTGACATCTAAGCCGTTGCTTCTAATTTAGCTGATCTAAGAAGGAAATACATTTCTTACATGCCTCACCTTCTGAGCCCTCCATCATGTAATCTGGTAGATTTTGGCACCTGATAGGTGTAATGTCAGGTATTTCAATGAGGTCTTCAAGATGGATGCAGGCAATGATTGACAGTCTGTGTCATACTAGTGCATGCAAAATAAAAAGTTCCTTGAAGCAAATATGATTTTCTTTTCCCCCATAAAAATGTGTATCTTTCTGAAATGACATTCATCCATTCCTTGTTCTATTTTCCCTTAAAACAGATACAAGAGGGATGATCAGGTTTATATTCCAAATTGACACTGAAGAATGTAGTGCTTGAATATTCTGCGCTGAGACAATTTCATATTTAGGAAAAAAATGAAGGATATAAAGTGATAAAGTCATGTCTTGTTCTTAGATGAAGAGATGTTTTGAAAATTTCTATAATGGATAATAGTTTGATGAATGGGACCTCTAAGTCTAGAGACAACAAATATTAGTAACTGAAGACTCTATTGTAGGTTTAACATCTGAAGGTGATGAGAACACAACGAGCTTGAGTCTCATCTTTCACTTGGGGAAAATTGAGAGGAGTTCTTCTGAAATCAGTAGAATTTTATTAAAACAAAGTTTTTGTCTATAGAAGGGAAATAGACCAGAATAAGTTATTCTGCTGTAATTATTTCCAAATAATTCCCATATGGACCTTCTGTTCTGGAAAAAAATGTTATTGTATTAAGAATAATTCTAGTCATTTTTTCGGGTAAGCCAGGCATAATGCCCTGATATTGTGTCGTGGTTTGAACCTGAGTTGAGTGACAAATATTTTAGTCTAAGGAGATCAAGTGGTTTAAATGTTAGCACTATGATACAGAGGTTTGGATATTGAGTTACTGATTTAATTTTAAAATATATTCTCTTAATTAGGAGCTTATTGTTGACTCTGTTGGTAGGCTCAATACATCACAGTATACTTCATCTAAACCACTTCCTATTTAGTATCCTACTTGACTGAATAATGTAATAAAAGATTTGTTCTTCATCACTGGGAAAGATATGTATTTTGGAATATAAGTGATCACAGACATTACCTACCTGTAAAATTTTGATAGATGCGAAGTCATATCTTTTTTTTACTACTTTAGAATCATGGGGTCAAACATGTAGTTAAAACTTTATTTTATAGACACTTATATAAGAGAGAAAAAAATTAATACCTAGAGAGAGAAGAAAAGCTGTAAGGAGGCTGTTTCCATCCCTTCCTTCTTATGACCTCTTAAAACTTTGGGGTGTCAATATTTGTTGTCAGGTTATGGGATCTCCTCACACATCTTCAGGGACTGACTGGCTTCAGGAATATGGCACTGTCTGTATGCCAAGCTTTATCTCACTCTTTAGTAGGCATTATTAATACTGTCTTCTATAGTACCTGCACTGGCAAAGCAATCCTCTGTGTGGCAGTGAGACTCTGGCCTCTTTAGACAATTTTAAACACATGATCTGTACTGGTTCAACAGAAAAGTGTAGGGACTGATGAGCTTAATCTCACCTAACATAGCAATCCTGGTGTACATTTTTACATCTGAGCTAGTTCTCTAAGTTTTCTGTATGACTGATGAAAGGAAACAGGCACTTCTGAGGGCAAGTCACATAACTTTTCCCAGACATGCCTTGTGAGAAGTGGTAAGTGACCTTTCCAAAAAAATCCATTACTCTCCATTGGCTATCAGTTGAACCTTGGCAGGTAAGATATTTAAATATCTATACTGTGGAAGTCTCAATTTAGATAAGAAAACTTTATTTGAGTGTCAAAATTTCCCTCTTAAGATCATCCTCTCTTGCTTTGTAAGTGAGCTGATGACTTAGGAGACAGCCAGAGCAAAGGTACAAAGCCAGAACACGCAGATGTGTCAGATGTGCACGGTGGGCTTACAGCCACTCTGAGAGCTGTTCATGCAGAGCAGCGTTGGCAAGGCCAGCAGGTCGGGTGCAGGCAGGAAGGATGCCTCTCTCCTGTCAGGTACTGTCAATGCCTGAGCATTAAGTACCAAATTCTGCTGCTGTGCTAGTCTTTTCCATTGGTTAGCATGCTTGTGGATAGGTATCTGTTTATTTACTAACTAATCAGGGAGAAAAGAGTCTTATATAGTTGTTACATGTGTTTTGCATAGATCTGGCTGCAAAGAATTCAGTTGACCTGAATTACAGATTAACTGCCAGCATTTGTCTTCTGCCTTGCTTTGTCTATATAATTGAAGACCTGAACCTACCAGGTTTTCCAACTGGTCAGTTTGCTACTGACTCAGAATCATTAAAATAAAATGTAAACTTGTAAAATTAGCCCTACAACCTCCATACAAGGGCATTTCAGTATTGAGCCACGTTAGCTAATGCATTTTAAGTTATAAGACTATATTTTCTGTAGTACCCTGATCTTAAAATGTGTTTTGCAATTCATAGAAGAAAGATCAATCTGAGTGGAGTTGAAACACTGCCTTTCATGAAAACAATCAAACAACTCTTCTGGGGGGATGTAATACTGAACGGACCAATGGGATGATATATAGACAATAAAAAAGCACTACTGTAGTTATAGAGAAATAATTTTTTTTATGAGTTTAAAGATTTCTTTGGACATTAGAAAATTAACTTGAAATAGAGTGAAACATCTATAAGGAATTAGTCAATCTAAAGCTGCAAAGGGAGGAAGTTTAGACATTAGACCCTCATTTGCTGGGGTGCTGAGATTTGTTAATGTTGATCTGTTCACCCGAGGAAATGACTTGCTAAGGATGTTTTTATATGTCTTGCAAAATATGGCTTTACATTTAGTCATAAGACTATTTCTCCGTATGTAAAGTAAAATATATCATTTTAAAACCTTTACTCTAAAATATACATAATAAGAGATGTCATATGAAAAAATGGTGGAAGTAGGCCAATGGGTAATGTACTCATTTTCAGCTTGACTATACTGAGGTTTAGGAAATGTCTTTTTATAGTTACACGCCAACTAGACTTAGCATGGAAGAAGAATAAATATATAAATAACTATAGATTAGGTACTAAAGATGACCAAATTACATTTCGGTTCCTTTTTTCAGTATATTCAACTTTTTATTTGCAAATATTTCATATCTATTCATAATGAGAACATTATTGTAGCAGAATACAATCAAAACCTTCTTTAATTATCTGTGTAGGCTCAATGTAAATCTGTGTTAATCTGGGCCATACTTCCCTGGATATTAATGTAATCAGTAGAAAAGAGATCTTAGAATGAAGCGATAGAAGGTAAGAGCATTAATTACACATTTCTTAAACTTTTATACATGTAGAAATTAATCTATGAAATTAAGAAATTCCTTTGCCACATAACTGGCATGTGATTGTCACCAAGAGGGTGGAATCACTGCTTGCTTGTCAAGCTCTGTTCTCCACTGATGTCTGCCCTGACAACACATGTTCATCTTGGCAAGGCTTTGGAGGCACTGTGATGGTGATGCTTTCTGTCTCAGCATTGCAAATGGTGCTGCAATTGATGCATTGTTAACTTTGATGGCAGTCATGGACCATGGCTTCATTCTTCTGGCTGCATTTTGCAGGAGGAAGGAGCTGGATGTTGTGCACAACTATATGTGTGTCTCTGTGTCACACTCCTTAGCTGCTGGCACACAATTGTGTTTGAAGCACACAGATGGGCAGCTCAGTTCCATTTACCTCTGGTGTGCATTCTGTCATTGGCAGCTGATATGAGGAAGCCACAGGGACACATCTCCATAAAAATGTGATTTTAAAAAGGCAATTTTCTTTTTTTATGATGGCTTTACAGAGTTTTCACAAAATTTAATGTGCAGATGACTTGCTACAGCATATTGAAAGTCAAAAGGCCTCATTCAACTTTTGTGTTTAACAGATTACATGATGTCTCAAAATTAAAATAGCTGCAATTATAAAATATTATTTGTGGTTAGAGACAGTGGACTTCTTTGCAGAGTTTGTATTTAATCATGCGAGATACTCAGCTGCTCTGAAGAAAATAAATTAGGCAGATATTAAAAACAATCAGTATAATTACTATTTAAATGCAGGTTTAAACTTTTAATGCTTTTGAATTATAGTTCATTATCCTTACAGTGAGAGAAGCCTGAAGATTGCAAGAAAGATGGTGAATCTTTGTTAATACATTTATTGCTGTATTTTAGTACTGTTGCTCTGCTGCGCAGTGCTTGAGCACAACGTTCAGATAACATCTCTGGAGAGGGGAGGCTCCGTGGGCCAGGGTGATGTTGCTGCCCCTTTGCCTCCCCTGTGCTGGGCTGTGCATAAGCTGAGAAAGTCTTCCAGTCTTTAATGCAGTCAATGTCAGAAGAAACAAAACTGCATCCAGCACGAATGGTGCTCTGGGCCAGTGTAAAACACATTCTCGTGCTTAGTTTTGTCCACTTCTGCAACATCTGTTCCAAGAATCTTGCAGGATAGCAGGTGAAACAGAAGTATGTATTTGGACCATAGATGATCATGTTGACTGTACTGATTTATTATTACTAAAAACTGACTGAAAAGAAATTAAAAAATAGAGAAGTGAAGATTATCATAAGTGTTCAAATATTTATAATTTAATTTTAAACCCTTCAGTTAACTGAGCTATATGTAGCTACAAAGTTTTAGAAGTCTGTGAATTTATACAGTTAGCTGATATAGGAAATAATATATTTACTCTTTACAAATTTCATGTGCTGTCACTGCTCTTAACCCCGCAGCCTATCCAAAACAGTAAATCCTTGTCACTCCTTATACTAGAGAATTCTTGCCTTTGGGAACTCTTTCAACTTGACCTAGTGTTTCATAGTTATTTTATTGATTTGAATTATAATGGTAACAGAAGAAACAGTACAATCACTCAGAGATGTTTGTGGAATTATTCTTTAAAAGAAAGATATTAAGAAAATGGAACACATGGCATTGCAAACAATAATTGAAATAGTACGATGAAATAATTCTCAGTTCTTCTCAGAATGATGGAAAGCATCTGTCTTTGGGATTTTTGAATGATGAGTAAGTTTTTTTAAGTTAAATAAATGGAATAGTTTTTCAATAAAAATGGCTTTTAGTAGAACTCTAAGTACGCTATTCCTAAATTGTACAGTTCACATCAGTTATTGTAAAATACCAAATTGCCTTAATTTTTATATTGAACAATTTATAGGATCCATTATAAACATTTTCTTATTAGCTTTTCATTTTCTATTTTTCTTTCAAAATAGTTAAATGGCTACAGACCATTGCTGAGGATTCACTTTTGCTGACATCAATATGGCTGTTCCTCTTGTTTTGTATGAACATTCACATCATTCCAATCAAACTTTGAAGATTCCAGAGATTTAAATGATTTTGATGTACTGGGAATAGTTATCTGTGGTACTTTTGTATATAGACAAATTCATTAAAAAAACTTCTTATAAATGTGGTCACCTGTATAGTAGCATCTAATTAAATGGGAAAGCAGCAAGGACAGTTTTTTTCTAAATTCATTTTAATATAATTTTTTGAGATAAAATGTATTATGAAATCATCCCCAAGAGTCATAAAATTATCCTTTACTTGCAGATACTTATGTCTTGCATTCATTGTGTTTGATATGAACTTCTTTTCCACACCTGCTTGAAAGAGCATCTTACTACATGGGATATTGGATTCATTTGCCTTGTTTTGAAAAACTTGCTACCCCCTCATCCAAACTGTTTCCTCTTCCCATTTTCAATATTTTTAAGTCTGTCACTTGTTTGTGCAAATATTGGCTCTGGACAAATATAGGTCTTATTTAGATGAGTCAGCCTCAGAGAAAATTATTTAATAAAGAGCTACCCCTGGGAACTGGAAATCTGGATTTTTCACATTTTCTGCATTGGTCTGGTAAATCAGTGAATTGGGAAAAAAGTGAAAATAAATCAGTGGAAATCATCCCTTTATAATGACATTTCAAGTTTTACTGGAAAAGAATATCACTGAGCATTCTTTAGTTGGGAAATTCTAGTCCCAACTCTGCTGCTTACCTGCTGTACGATAACCAAGTCACTTCTCTTCCTCAGGTTTTCCATCTGAAAATGGAAGTATTGATATTGCCTTCCATACTAGAGCGTGAGATCTAGAGATACACAATCATAGAGTCATTGAACATCCCAGGTTGTATCTGTGTTCAAAAGATCCTCTGATCCAACCTTTCATGGAAAAGGGAGTCTAGATGAGATTACATAGCACTCAGTCTAATAACACCTTGAAATCCCTGGGCAATGGGGACTCTACCATGTCCATGGGGAAGTTGTTGCACTGAATAATTGTTTTCACTGTGAAAAACATATTTGTTGCATTGAGTTGAAACCTCTCCTGGTGCAACTTTCACCTGTCACTCCTTGTCCTCTCCATATGGCTCCTTGGAAGTCAGAGCCTCTGTCTTCTTTGCAGCTGCTGTCACCGTAATTGTTAAAAATTAACCACTTTTGCAAATTCACTGTATTGTGGATTATCTCATGTAGGGAAATCTTTCTGACAAGATTTACAGAACATAAATCAAATGGAAATGTGACTAATCTTTCCAATCCCAGAAAAGTAAAATTCTATCTTCAAATTATTGAAGTACTTGCTATGAAGATATGCCAAGAAATGATGGAATATTGAATAATATTTGACCAGGCTTCTTAAACTTTACAGTGTCATTACCAGTGGATCAGAACTGTGGAGAGAGAATTTAGCTGACTTACATAACAAATCAATTTAACATTAGTTTAAGCAAACTATTTGTGTTATTGCTTTAGTAACCTCTACACAGATTATAATTACAAAATGTAGCCGAATTTCTCAATATTGGGGAAAGTTACTGTAAAAAGATCAGTATATCTTATCACAGCTCCTGTTATCTTTCATTATCTTCTTTCTTCCATTTAGAATTTCTGCAATTCAGTCTCAATTTCTGTTATTCAAATTCATATTGTAATCTGAAATTCATATTTTTCAAACCCAAAATACCTGGAGCCACACTAGGATCATGTTGTCTCATTGAGTCATAAATATTATGGTCTTTGAAACACCCTCTAACATTATCATGAAACAGCATTTTAAAAGGATATAATTAAAATAATAAAGTCCTGTCATGGACCATGCCTTATTCATTTTAGTCATTAATTTTTAGTTATTTCCAGGAAAATAATTCAGAATAATTCAGTTTCTTGGCACGGTCTTCCTTTTCACTTTTCACTTTTTGCCTTTTTTTTTTTTTTTCTGGTCATCTGACTGTTATTAAATTACTATATTTTTAGTTTTATTCCTGATCAATAATAGCTATGCAATTTGTTCCAAATGGCCAACATTGAAGATTCTTTTTCAGTCTCTTTGTAAGGCTTCTGTAGGTTTGACAGCTTATCTTCCAAAGCTTCAATGCATAGGTTCATTTGGTTCTATTTAAGTACAAACTAATGTTGGGCTAAGGGATTGTTATATCATACTTTTGAAACAAGGATGAAATGAAACACTGAATTTACTGTAATAATTTAGATTGTTTTGTTGTAAAAATACAGAAATTAAAGGAAAATAAGGAGACCTGTAATTAGAGCCAGTAATACCATAAAAAATTATTCAGTAGTGTCAGTGAAACCACATGCCAAATTTAGAGCAATTTCCCAACACATTGTAAGGAACTTTAGACCTGGCAAATGATGAAACATCACAATAAAAATGTGCTATAAGAATACAGGAGGAACAATTTGGGTACTTTAAATGCTGTCAGTCTAAAAAGTTCTGTTTTATCCTGGCATGTAAAATATTTTTGTTAGGTGAACTACCCAAATAAGAGGTCAAAGTGGACTGTCCTGGACAGCAGAAGAACCAGTGTTTTCTGCTCATCTGACAAAAGGAAAACCTTTTCCTGATTGAGAGTCCTATGTCTGATTAAACCCTGAACATGTAAGACAAATACTTCAGAGGATACCTGCCGATGTACCAGCATAATCTGCTTTATCTTCTCTTTCGCGGTGATCAATGCCCACTGGTTCAAGGGAAAGCACTATCTAGGAGCCACATAGTGTACCAAGAAAAAAAATGCCATTTTTAACCCTTGCAAGTAGCAGAAACATTGAAATGTTCATAAAATATAGACATAGAAACAGTGTAAACAAGCACAAGGAAATAGCAATCAGTGTTACTTCTTTCATTTTCCTAATTTCTCTTTTGTACTGTAAAATCCAACATGAGAAAGTTCAATTTTTACTGTGATGTCCAGAGATATTAAGGGGTGAGATGTCAAAGGTGAAAGGATGGTGAGGCATCTTAGGAGCAGAAAATATTGTACCAAGCTATGCTACATGCATGTTACCTGTCATGAAATGATATGATTCCGAAGAAGAAAGGACCATAGATGAAACTATGGTTTCAAAAGCACCTATGGTCTTGTCCCAGTAAATATTAGTGGTAGCAAAACTGTACCCTTATTAAGTGCCATATATTTAATATGTGAATTGTAAACAACTGTAGGATCTATACAGAGAATTGTCGAGAACTCAGTCATGATGGCTTTTGTGTCATTGCAACTGAAAGTGGAATCTAATTCTCCAGTCAGCGTGCAATGAAAACCTCTCAGCAACCAAAACTCAATTGTGTTAAACTTCAGTCAGGGAGAGCATAAGCCTAAAAGAGGTCAATTTTCTGTCTAAGATCACTTAATAAGGACAGCAGTTGTCTTACTAGGATGTGAAAATCATTATAGTGACTTAATTCAGACTACTAAACCTTTTTTCTGCCCTATATCTTTCCTAACACAGAAACTTAGAAAACTGAAAAATTGCTAATTGTTTATTTTCAAAATGTTTTTAGATGAAATTTTTTCACTAATGGGTTCTGCAGGTTTGCCCTCAATTTTACATTAATTTTTTAGCAAAATGCTGTGTTACTGGAATAAATTAAATTAAATATGCAGTTTTTTAAACAAGAACTAGGAGATTGGAATGGGAAAGTCTTTTACCTTGATTATTTTATAAAAAAGTAGAGTTACTGTAGTTTTATTGTCATTAAGAAATATGAAAAACAGCCAAATGCTATACACAGTTCTTAGAGAACTTGTTTTTTTTCCTTTGCCAAAACATTCTGTATGTTCAGAATATACTATTCAGAAATTTCAACACAGTAGACCATCAAATATTGCCTGTAAGACTGAGAGTAAAATAGTATATAGCTAAGAGAATATTCATACTGTTTGTAACCTGACACTGACATAATGGTTATTATGACACAATTTGGAGGAACTTTTTGCCATTTTTGAACATGTATCATGAAGACTGGGATTAATGTTGATCGTTTATAACTTTTTAGGCATATGTATTTTTTGCATACAGATGTGTTCTTTTAATGTAGTACACAGGAGGGTTTTTTTAAATAACTTCTAATGATTTTGTTTAGTCATTTAAAAATGGAATTGGTTTTAAGACTGCCATTTCATTGCACTGTATCAATGACATCAGTGCTGCAGGTTGTGCTTTTAAAGTGGCAAATTTCAATAATGCACTCTCATCATCAAACAAATGGTCTGTAATACTGTTGAAAATTATGATCTTTTTAATTCCCTGTAAGTGATTTATTCTTTTAAACTGTTTTATTGGACAGCACTCAGTACTGCATATAGATAAATCTGTTTCTGAAAAGGCAAAGAAGATTCCTTTTCTTCTGCTTGGGTAGTTGTAGACATGTACTGGCATTTGCAAAACTGCTGAAATTTTCAGTGTCCCTTTTGGAGATTTATTTCTTTTTAGATTCTTCTGTGTATTCAATGGCACATTCAGCCTGATTCTCTCAATTTTTGATTTTGTTGGGAGCAATGATCAGGATTACAGGGAGAAAGTCTGCTAATTGCCATCTCCAACTACCTTGCAGGGCCAGCGGTGTGACGAAATATATAATTAACATCTGCATTAGTTTAGTTACTAGCTGTGCTGGTAAGCAAATGGAATTCTGAATTCAATAGATAAGTTCAACTATGCCACTACCTTTTCTGTTAATTTTACCTTCTCTTGTTGAGTGCATCTATTTTTAAATCACTCCTTGTCTTGGTCAGTATTTTTCACATGCTCTCAAGAATTATGCCTACTAGTTTTAGCAGGATATTACAGCTATGGTTGCAGGTCATAATATAAACCTTCAGACCAATAAATAAATTAGAAGAAGGGCTTTAAGCTCTGTATGATAAAATGAACTGAAAGTAGGGCAGAGAAAGAACAACCTTCGTAAGGAGCCTAGCCTGGGGCTAAAAGTTCATTGTATGTTTCAGAACATGGTGCAACAACATTATGAAGAGTTAGTGACTGAGGTTTTTCACTGCCTCAGGATACCAGTGATTCAGCTGCATATAATGATAGGGAATGCTAAGAATGCTCTAAATAAATCCCATGTCCATAACTTGTAATTTCTTACTGGAATTTCTTACTGTGGGCAGGATGAAAGGCCTGACAAGGGTTCATAGCCAGCAGGATGCAGTATAGATCTGGTTGCTGTACTTGTTCTCTGGGGAACACAGAATGTGTTTTATTAGTGTGATTATATAAAAAGATGAAATAAACCCACAAGAGAAATAAGGCATGAATTGATGACATATAAAATATTTACTGGTGGACTAAGAAAAGCAGCAAATTTGCAAATAGTAGCACACATTCTCCTGAAAATAAGAGGTGTTTAAACCACCTTCAAGTTGAGAACTCTCATACTTCTGGGTTCTACTTGTTTCTGAAGTACATTTCAAGATGTCCTATCAGATCCTTCTTTCTGCTCTGTAGGCTTTACTTGTCAAACCATGGCAAACAACAGTTGTGTGTCTACATAAAACAATTTGAAAAACTATGAAATGGTTAATTTTTATTTATATGCTTGCAATTTTCAGCAAAATTAGTATGTTTGCTCTTCTTGATTAGGACTAGATTTCTAATCTGAACTATTAGAGTAGGATTTTGCTAGGATGAGATTTTTCATCCTTTTCTGTTTTTTAAATTTCTCTTGTCTTGGTTTTCTAATTCTTTCTTGAACCTCTCCAACTATTAAATACTGTATACAAAAGGTTGTTACTAGATTAAAATACAGGAATACTTAACATATAAATACTACTTTGAACAATTGATATCTGAACTACAGTATTTTGAATTATAAGTGCATGGCATTTCCTCTTTCACTAATGTGATCTCTGTGGAAAAATACTACTACTTGGAAACAGAGGAGTTCCATGTATATAATTCACAATAGTGACTGTGCTAATGCTTTTCATGGTGATTTTTGCTTAGAGGCTGAGTGAAATAGCCTGCAAGAGTGTATGGTTACAATTTAGTTACAGATCTGAGAAACATAAACTGCTCTCCCTGCCCAATTCCCTAGTAGCAAAATTTCCCCATGTTTAAGATGTTCATTGAAAATGGAAAGAATCCTTCTGGTTCCATTATTTTAAAGAACTGATTTATTTAAATGGAGATGCTGTTTATTCCTCTTCCTATTCTAGTAATTCTCATCTCAGCTTCCTTAACATGGAATCCATAGCACCATCTCACCTAGAAATGTAAAATTCAGTCATGTAAAGTGGTCTTTCTAACCTGCTACTACACTTTTGCACAAACATCTGACAGCTTTTTAAAAGAGATTCCTTGGGGCAGTTGGTATTGGGCAGGCAGCCTACTTAGGTTAGCCAGGTAAATTAAAGAATTCAGCTGACATGATGCAAAGGTATTAATCTGGGAGAAAGTCTTTGTTAGATCTTTAAACTTCAAAATGTAGTGGCTCCTGATAAGAAATGCTATACTTTGAATGTCAGTTAACTCCATAAGGAGGTGGAGGAAAAGTTGTTATATGCTATGGTGTAACTATGCTCACACAGCTGCTTTTGTCAGGACTACAAATACTCCTGGTAAGAATGGGTGAGAATGAGGCTTTTAACAGCCAACAGGCCGTGCATGGGGATGAAAGATGCTGGGACGCAGGTGAGCATTGCACAGCGGTGCCACTCTGCACTCGTGTGCCCTCCTCTAAACCTTCACCCAAACCTGTGGGCTGCCTGTTCAGCTATGTGGGTCTCAAGTTGTATTCCTTGAAATGCAAATTTGGTGATTTATGTATGAATTTATACACTTGCATGGCTGTCTTTGATCCAAATAATGCATTTTATTTCTTAAATAGCTTGTGTGAAATGTGTACTCTCCAATTGCATTCATTCTCCTCTTCTGGTTTTAAGAGAGCTTTTAAGCCCACCTAAAACTGCTCCAAACATGGGCCCTGTAAAGTGGGCTTCGTGAAGAGAAGAGGAGTGATCTATTTGAGCTCTACTGGGGTAAAAATGGCCATGTGTGAAACAGGTTTACGGAGTCTTCGGGGCAGAGAAGAAGCAGGTGACAGATAGGTTCTGTCCTTGCTCCAAGTAATGTCCGTCCAGGGCCTATGACATGTCGGATGTGTAACCATATCCCTGAATATCCTAACACAGGAGCTCCTGCATATTTTTCTGTGGTTACATCTAGGTACAAACTGGCTCTAACCTGTCTAAGAGAAGGGCTCTCTTCTGGGTTATTGGGTTTCCTACAGTTGTATGTGGCCTGGAGCAGACTCCAGAGTCTGAAAAGCTGGGTAAATACTTATCTGCTATGTAGTTTATGCTGAGGTCTGGCTTCTGAGACTCTGTTAATTGTACAATGTTTAAAGTCATTTAGGTTATGGCCTCGTGAGCTGTTCAGTAATTAAAATGCAGCAAGTACCCGAGATCAATTCTGAAAATGAGATTTATCCTCTGTCACTTTGGTACCTCCAGATAGAGCTTCTCTCAATTCTTCATCAAAAATCTTCCTATTTCCAGTTAACATAATACTCAGCTTGTCTTCTTTAACTTTAGACTGATCCTGAGTTAATGCACGTTTAGTTTTGAGTTAAATTAGTCATATTCATGTTGTATCTTGGATTGTCATTCTTAAATAGCTGGTGACATTTCATTATAATGCTGCTTTATCTATCAGATGAAAGATTTCATCAATAGAAATTATGCTTACAAGTGGTAATTTCCTTTATTAAGGTCCATAAAAATTAAAAATATAAATCACAGAAAGCAAAATGCAAAAAGCAAATTTCAACATTATAATAATTTGTTGAATTGAGAAGCCCCTTATAGATGTTTCTAAAATAATGGTGAAAAGAGAAAAACACTGGGAGGGGAAATATTTACATTATGATCAAAAGGAGACAAGGATATGTGTGTTACATGTATAAGATGTATTTATTAAATACTGAGTTTAATGCTAAACAGTTTACCAACCTTCTTCGTTATCTTAATTTCTCAGCAAGATAATAATCTTTTGATTCATGTTTGTGGTTTTTAGAACTGAGTCAACACAGCAGGGAGTGCTTTAAGAGGGAATGGCTTGCCTCCTTCTAAGCTGCTTTGTTAAGTAGGAAGGTGTTGGTTGCCTTTCCGCACATGTTACTTCCAGTAACCATCCTTCCCCAAGTTTTGGAAATGGTGAGTCACTGCTCTTTGGACCAACAGTCAAAGCGGGGGCATTTTCTAAGGCAGGATGGGGAAAAGCCATTGCTGTCAGGAATTCGTCCTCTTTCACTGGGCTCATTTTTTAGCAGTTTTGCAACATTTCTGTGCTAAGACCAAAAAGGCACAGTAGTTATTTTGTGCCTCATTTACCTCCAATATCTCCTAATTGTTGCTGGAGGGTTCTAAAATAGATACATGGCAATAAGGGAATGCACATAACTTTTTTGTTGTTTGTTTCTAATGTGGTAATAATAATATATTTAGTATTTATTGCATTAATGGCTGGTAATAGATAACTCAATTATTTCAGACTGCATTTATTAGGACATCATTCAAATGGGTAACTCAAACAGCTCATAACTTAAAAGATTAGAATATGACAACAGATAAAGCTAAAAGAAAGGAGAGTGGATAACAAAGATAATTAGAAGGTTTAGCCTAGAAAAGTATAGTGAAATACTTGGTTGTTAAGCTTTTTATTACTCAATTTCTGCTACTGTGTATGCCAGCAGGAGAAACTTAAGAGTGGAGGAGATGCCGGTGTCATATACTCTGACTGGGACTTCTTTGCATGGGGAACAATTTGATTTTTTTACTTACTATGACTGGCAGCCAAAACATAGAGGCTGGCCTTGCAGGAAGATAATATGATGGGGAAAGTACAATTAATTTTGCAAGAGCTTTGCAATTGAGGGAACGAAGTACTGGGTTCAAAGGGTAGAAGTGAGATCCAGGGAAGGTAAAGAAACTTAAAAAATAACATATTAGTAGGTGCTAATACAGAAAATTATTTTACTTACCAGCATTTTAAAATTATTAAAATGGGATTAATCAGAGAGTATGTTAAGCACTTGAGGCATCAAGGTCAGTAAAAAATTGATGACTATTAGACAATAATTCTTGCAAAATAAAATTTTAAAAAAATGGGGAGAAGTTATGAGATTTGAACAGTTAGGATTCTTTCCCACAGAAAGCAATGGTTTACTCAGTAGTGTTTTACTCCATAGATAATTAATAGCCTACATGAAATTGTTGTACTTAATTATCTGCTAATTTACATTCCACAAAGGAGGATGCTTGGTTTCAGTACACAAACTCCTGCAAAGAAAGATTCCAGTTTGATTACAATGAACACTAAAGCAAGAAAGAAAAATCATTGTTAATTATATTTAACACCACGTTAATTCCTTCCTATCTTGCTGCAAAGAGACGTGTCATGAGATATGTTAGGGTTTATTGTGAGTTGCAGCAATATTGTTTTTATACTGCTACAGGCAGTTTTCCTTTCTGCTTTTGGATCAAACTGCTAAAACTTGTATTTTAAGTATTTTTTGGGGTTTTCTTCCTTTAAAAAAGATCTTAATAATTGTATCTTAGTATTTGTATTTGTATCTTATAGATTGAGAAATAAAAACCATAACCACAATGCCACTAACTAAAAATTTTCATTTAAACTAAAAAGGCAAAATGGGCTTTAATAATATTTTTGTGCTTTTAAGTCTTGCTTAAAAAGTAGATTAGGATATTCACTTTAGGGTTAGATAAGAGATCAGTGCTGAACCCTGTCCAAAACTTGTATTCAGAGTAGTTACTACTGGAGTCCTCTGGGTTGTTTTTAAGAGAATTCTACCAACGTGGCTTGAAAATAAGCATGTACAGAACTGGCACAGAATCAAAACTGAAGGGATGAATTTGTCTGAGAAGTTTCCTGTTCTTTATTATTTCTACTTTCCCCTATTTGATTTAAGATTCCAATGACTGTATTATCTTGTATGGTTTGTATGTCATGTACAGGCATTATTTTAATGCCTATTCAGTTATGTATCTTGCCTCTTGGTTGGCAATTAAATAAACAAGAAGAGCATCTTCCAAATGATAAACTACTACATTCATGCCTAGAGTACATGAAATTTAGTAATAAATTAGAACTGTTATCTTTCAACTGTGTTTTCTGTGATTTGTTTTTTAAGTTTCTATAGTATATGAAGCCTGTACAAACATTCTGTATACTGGAGGAAAAAAAAAGCCTGTTGGATTTTGTCTTTCCTTACTAAACTGTCTTCTAAACCATTAAAAACTTGGCACCAGTGTAAAAATACATAAAATCAAGAAAATATTGGAGTATGTTGGGTAATCATTAAATAAAGTTGGATGAATCTATTTACTGGCAATACAGATGTAGTCTGTAAAAATTGTCCTTTATAACGTTTTAAGGTTTTTTTCGTGACATGGGGACTAATTTATTCATATAGTCATCACTTTTTATTATTGAAAGGGATTTATGACTCTATTTATTACTCAGAGATTATTATTAATCTTCTCCTTAGTAATCTTTGCCTCTAAAAAATGCTGACATGAGATCAGTTTGGCCAATTTCCTCAGTGCACTACAACTCCTACACTTGTTGGCTTTGGCTTAAGTAAAACTCAGTACAAAAGAGAGGTAATTTGACCCAAGCTTAAAAACTTGCTGTGTCTCAGTCATTGGTCTGGCAAGACCAGATCCCTCAGAATGCAGATTACACTGAAATCTCATTAAAATATTTGAACCACGGGGTATATTCAGCATCAAAGCTCTTAGCAATGTAAGTTTTCCAACTTGCTTGGCTCACCGAGATTGCTGGGATATCTGTAAGTATGCAATCTATCTCATGCTTTCAACTTTAAAATATGAAAGAAAACGATTTCTCGATGATGAACTCCTTGATGAAAAATGTTCTACAATAAATATACCCCATTCACTTTCCAATGATGCATAGATATTCTCTTCAAGTTTTGTGACCAGATTCCATCTGAATATTTGAATTCAATTATTTTTTTCTAGCTTTTATTGAATAATAATTGCCTGCAAGCCCATATGTAGGAAGTAATCTTTGCTTTAGGCCTCATTCTGTTGTTTAGAAAAGTACCTTTCATGTAACATTTTTGCCATTAGCAGCTTTCAGCTGTGTAAATACCATTTATAGCTATAAAATTTAACAGAGGTATAGAATGCAAAGATCTCAACAAAATTAATTTACTGCTGCAGTTATGCATAATTTTTTTGTGTATGTGTCCACTTTTCTGTACTGTTAAAGCATTGTATTCATATCTGAAGAAGTCTTATACTAAACTATTCAAAATACTCAATACTCAATAGTAATGTATTACTCGTGAAAATCAGTATATTGCTGTTTGCATAATCAATTTATTTTTAAATTTATTTCTAAAAAACAAATATTAGTATATGCAAAAATTGGAAATAATGTATTTGTTGTAGTGTGAAAACTCCTGTAGATGCATCTCTTAACCTATTAAACCTAATTATAATAAGAAAATAACTCAGAATGGAAGTGTCTGAAGCTATTTAGGAATACTTCAGCCTAAACTAAATGGCCTAATATCCCATACATCTTTAAAGCAGTTACAGAAGAGTAATATAATATCAGTCTAAGTATTCATTTCTTTCTCCTCTTAGTACTGGTACTAATTAGTACTATTAACCACTCAGGCTAGGTAAATTATTTGTCACCTAAAGGAGAATGCAGTTCTTAGAGTTGTATCTGAGTAAATACACACAGATAGGTGCTTCTTCCAATCTCTGAAAAACATGAGGGTGAGGGGGTTGAAGTGTTGTTTAACCTTTATGAAAACTGCTATGCTCTAAACAACTGCTAGTTAGAAGATACATCTTATTTCTTCTTTTTAATTACAGAAGGTGGTTTTTCCTTCTTGAAAAAATTCCTTCCTTTATCCAGATGACTTCAAAGAAACTAAACATCCTTTTTTTTTTTTAATAAATTGTTGTCCATGTAGTTTACCAGCAGTTCAGTGCACTTTGTGGCTCATACAAGCCTTGGACATTATTTTCCTTAGGAAATATCGACATTATGATAGCAAAAATAAAATGTAAGTGTATCAGAACTGAGAAACAGCTCAGACAGATTTTTTTCTCTTCTCTTCTCTTCTCTTCTCTTCTCTTCTCTTCTCTTCTCTTCTCTTCTCTTCTCTTCTCTTCTCTATTCTGCTCAGAAATCATTCTCATCTGGTAGGAGACTGGATTGTATCCTGGAAGTGCTAAAACAATTCAAAAAATTGTGTTTGCTGCTTTTGAGACTTCTTTTAGATGACAAAAATGAATTTAGAAAATTATTTTATTTTTTATAGCTTATGTGAACCAATGAAAATGAAATTTCTATAAATACTTGGTCTAGTGCTTGAGGAACAGATTATCCTGGAAATAGTTGATGTTTTATTAGACAAAGCATTAGTATCCCATTGTGGAGAAGGTGGCCAAACAGGCTAGACTTTTAGGAAGGTTAATGAAACAAACCATACTTCCCTACTGATCATGATTACTGTGTATTTATACTTACAGGAATAGGAGTTTATTAGAGTATGGGATGAAGACCTAATTAGAGAAGGCAGTTTCTGAGTGCTTTCTAAGATTAGTTTATTGTCTCTTTTTTTAAATTGATCAAAATGAGGAACTAATCTCATATTACCTCAAATATAAACATACAGCAGCAAAATAATTGATCAATTAGATGTTGTACAAGTTACACAAGTATTCCAGAAAGCTCCTGAATAAGTTTGGAGTGAGTCCTGTAAATATAGAAGTAATACTTTGCATCTCCTATTCCTGGTATCTTCTTAAGATCATGGTTAATTCTTTAGTTGCCACAATCTTTATTTATAAAAGATAAGCTGTTTAAAGCACTGATTCACACTAAGAAGTGATGTTTCCATCCTTTGTCATCTGGTGGTATTTAGGATTGCTGAGAATTTTTACTAACATGTTCTCAATTTGCCTGAGTTAGAGGAAATGCAATATGATAAAAAACCATCTGGTGATACTGCAGGTATAGAAATATTTGCCATATGCGTTTTTTTTTTTTTTCTCAATAAGATATAACATGCTAGAATTTTTTAAAGAAATAGTATTTATTTAATTATTTGATAAAAGGAGAAGACTAAACTTTTTAGAAGACTAAACAGTGGACCACTTCAGGAAAAATTATGTTTAAGTCTTTACAAGAAATTTTAATGTCATTTTAAAAAATACTTTTTAAAAAAGGATTTTCAAAATAAGAGTTCCTCAACTTGACATGTCTTCTGGAGTCTTTAATAATGGCAGGAAAATTCATCCTCTGCTCAAAGCAAGGAAAGGAATTCAAGAGGATAAAGAATGAAATTTTATTCTTGAAATGTCTGAAACAGGAAATATATAAATGCATTCATACTCTGTTTACTGTTGAAGCTTATTCTTTAGTGCCTTCTGGGACAAAGTTGGATATCATGGAAATTTTTACAATATCTCCTAATGATCTTGACATAGCACATATCTTCTTTCTACTGCCTAGAATGAAGAGGCAAGTGTGAAAGAAAAGATACTTTCTGGGATGACTCTGGCTAAAGTGTTAAGATCCAATTACTAGGGAGAGATGCCTGTACCTGAATTAAGGTGCAAATGAGACCATATGCTGAAGTCGATAGAATGGATTTTATTTAACCGTAAATTGAGATACAAAGAGAGATAGAAAGAAATAGAAAAAAGAGAGTGAGAGAGAGACAGATTAAGTAGAACAGTGGTCACCACCCCTGTGGATCCAACAGTGTCCTGTTGGTCCTCTTTTGGTCATCTCAGTGGTGGGGGTCCCACAAAACTTAGAGTTCAATGGGTTGATGTATTTCAGGCATGCAAGGGAATGTCCAGGCAGCTGTCCTGTGGGGAGGGATGTTTTGCACTATCTTTTGAAACACTGCATCTGTTGCAACATTTGTGGCTCATGTGCAGTCCTCCGGTGGCAGGGCTCAGAAATGGGTCTGGGGCCACTTTGGGATCTTTGATGGTTTATGACACCTTCTAAGACATGACAGCTGCCTCTCAGGTCAGTGCAGTTGAGTCAGTTATGCCCCATTAGAAGGGATGAACACCTTCAGGACTATGTGTGAATGTGAATGTCCTGTGTGAATGTGACCTTCATTAGTTCTTTTGGAAGTCTGTATGAATTAAAGTTGCAAGGTGAAGTCACAAGATCTAGTTGTTTGGGGTTTGTGTAAGTTTGTGGGGCTGGAGCACAGCACTTTCCAGTGTGTTGCAGTTTAGACATCACTGGTATACACATTTCTGTTGCCTTATTGCCTTAGTCATTTACCCTTTACTTTCTTCTCTGCTCAGTCATGCATATTGAATTAGTTAGAATTTGTTGAGTACATTTAACATGGGCTTAATTAGGTCAATCATTTCAGATACCCTATCAGCATTTTTTCCCAAGCACATGATGCTTAAAATCGTTTCAGGATGCTCTAATATCTATTAATGAACCTATTTGGGTATTGTGCTGTTTTGATGTTTTTTTAATTAAGATTTTTGTCAAGGTTGAGTTTTGTTATAAGAACTTACATAGAAGAGATTTAAGAGAATTTCAGTCACTTGCCTGTTTTTGTAATCCCAAAAGAGCAAATAATTTTTTTTTAATAAAATGTTTTATTTGACTATCTAGGGCCCTCAAACTATGAGATGTACTCAAAATATTTCTATATTCTTAAAAAATAATTTAATTTTATAGATGAATGTCAAAGTAGGCCTGATGAAAAGCTACTGCATTTGCCTCTCTTTAATACTGATTGTCCTTGTAAGTTGAATACACTGCAAATTTTCTGTCTTTAAAAGTAATGTGAACTCAAAATTAGAAATACTGGCATTCTTTACAGCACCAGCAGCTCTCTAAATAGATTTTTCCATATAGTTCATTTATAAGCATGCAAGTAGAAATAAGATTTCAATTGGTTTATTATATGAAAAGGCTAAGATTCTGAAGACAAAATTATCTGTTCTTTTTTGAAAATTCTTTTTTCTTAAGATGAATTTAATACATTACAGGTATAGGGAGACATAATCCGAGATTCCAGTATGATTCAGATAGACGTGACATCACATCCTTTGTAAAGAACTACTACTTGCTGATATCAAAGACCCTTTAAAATAATTCTATTAATCTTTATGTTTGTGCGTGAAAATACACAATGTTTGCACCAGCCTCACCACTGTTGATTCTTACGGAAACACAGAAAACTATTGTGTCTAGGGCTTTATCTCTAAGACTGTGTCATATTTGACCTGTGTTTCAGAGGAGATCTACTCCTTTATGAAGTAAGGATCAGTAAATTATTTCTGGCAAATTGCTTAGCTTACCTTGTCACCACAAAGCCATATCAAATACTTAAACAAATGTAGTTAAATGTGCATATAAAATAAGAGTACTGAATTTGCTAAAATTCAGAACACCAAAGTAGTTTCAATTATCCAAAATAATAACTGTCTTATGGCCACTTTCAATACTATTCCAGTATTTTTCTCCTAATTTATCTTGATTTAGGAAAAAAATATTGATCCATAATCTTCAGTTTAAAGAAAGGTAATTATATATATCATAACCTAGTATTTGCATCCATTTAAGTATTTTATATATAAAAAGATAAATAAATATATATATATACTTAAATACCTGCTTACATGTTTACTAATTCTATACTTACTTTTATATACTTCTATATAAAATTATATATACTTATATATTACTTATATATAAGTTAAACATTGTTTTCAGACCAGATAATTGTTCTTGAGGAAGACTTTAGACAGACTTGAGTAGAACTGTATTACAGATTTGAAAAGATGAGACTCAAACCCAGGTTTAATGAGAATGCAAATGAGAATTACTAAGGTTCAGTGAAGGTCATAGCAGCTTAATCATCAATTTATGTCAGCAACTTCTCACAAGTAACAAATGAGTTTTTATTAAAACTGTTGTCTTAATGGATTAAACTACAAAATCATGATTGCTCTGGAATTTGACCAGCTGTCCTCACACACATGCAGTTGTATATGTTTGTCTCTTTTATCTACAAATTCAAGAATAATCTATTCAGAGATTGTTTATATTTTTTCAAATGAACATTTTAATGACTTTGTATGGCCTTCTAAAAGGAGTTCTAAAAGCATCTTCTGGTTATGGCTAAAGTATAATTTTTTCCTGGAAAAAAACTTTTGAACATTATCAGATGCAACTGTAAATTATTTGTTTCAGTTAAAAATAGAGAGGTTGCATGGATATGCTTCTATTATGTTAAATAAAAATCCTTAATTTTCTAGGGCAAAATCACTTCACTGAAATTTAATTTGAATCTTTCTACCTTGTAAATACATGCCTAAAGCTATATCATTTTCAAGAACAGAAAGTTATCTTGAGAAGGAAGATAGAAAATAATCTTCTTTGTATCCCAAACATTTGTGAAACCCAAACAGAAGAACTCAAAAAAGCAAACTTTGCTTTAGCTCTTTTTGTTTGCTTAAGTGTCTATTTTGCCAGTTTGAGTATATTTACTCTTCAACTAATAAACATAAAGATGTGTATTGGATTTGCATGGCAAAGTTTTGGTAGTGGGGGCTGCTGCTAGGGTGGCTTTTGTGAGAAGCTGCTGGAAGCTTCCCCTGTGTCCAATGGAGCCAGTGCGAGCTGGCTCCACGATGCACCTGCTGTTTGACTGATGGCCAAGCCCATTAGGGACAGTGGTAGCACCTCTGGGCTGATGTAGTTAAGAAGGGGAAAATGTTATTGCACAAGAGCAAATTGCAGCTGGAGAGGGGAGTGGGAATGTGTGAGAGAAACAGCCCTGCAGACAGCCAGGTCAGTGAAGAAGGAAGGGAAGGAGGTGCGGAGATTTCCCTGCAGTTCGTGGTGCAGACTGCGGTGAGGCAGCCCATGGAAGTGGGCCCCTGCAGCTCATGTAAGTCCACAGTGGAACAGGGGAAGAGTGTGAGGAATCCTCCCTCTGTGGAGGAAGGAGTGGCGGAGACATGTGATGGACTGACTGCAGCCTCCATTCTCCACCCTCCGCTGCTGGGAGGAGGCAGAAGTTAAGCTTTAACTTAAGCGAAGTCAAGCCTAGGAAGAAGGGAGACTGGGGGGGATGTGTTTTAAGATTTAGTTTTTATTTTTCATTACTCTACTTTGACCTGACTGGCAATAAGTTAAGTTAACTTCCTTGAGTTGCCTCTGTTTTGCCAGTGACAGTAATCAGTGAGTGAATTTTCCCTGGCCTTGACAGATGAGCCTTTCATTCTATTTTTTCTCACCTGTCCAGATGATGAGGGGAGTGGTAGAGAGGCTTCAGTGATGTCCAGCCACAGTCAACCCTCACAATGTGTAAATATTTAGCCACTAAGAATGTGGTCAGTTATTGCTATAAGCAAGCATTTCAATTTTAAGAAAAGCTTCCTGATCTTGAAATAAGTCAGTCATGTCACAGTTCTCATAATTCATAATCTCTTGAGTATCTAGAGAACAAGGTAAGAGGAGGGAGTCATTAGCACAGCACATTTCTCAGCAGGGTGGGCTATACTTAGGAGATACTTTCTACACCAAACTGTTCAGACAAACCCACAAAATTGTGTGCAAACAACCAAATTAAGAAAACATTTATTTTGTTCTTGAGAAATTTTCTAGTATCAGAAAATCATACTCAAGTATCTCTTGCTATATTAGAAATTGAGAACAAGTGAAATCTAGTAATACTGGTATCTGTATGAGGCAAAAGCTCCAAACACCTTTTCTTTCTAATATCAAGATCTGGAATCTAAATCTAGAATCTTAACTTCATAATGCATGAAACCTCCCTATGGGTGGGGTTAAATAATACTAAAATGAAAATTTTATGGGAAGGGAAACTTCTAACTGTGAAATGGATGAAAAATCTAGAAAGTGTAGAATACATTACTGCTGGGAATTTACAAAGAAGCTTAATTTAAGGACTTAAAAAAATTCTATCGCTGATTTTAGCTCAGTGTTAAGTAAGACAAAAATAGGGAAAATCTTCATTGGTTGAAAAAATGCACTTCTCAAAAGCAAGGAAACAACCTATTATATTAGAGAACAGGTAGCAACACCTGATTTGTCAAATGAGTTGTATAGTGTGGGAGTAGTTTTTTGTGTGTGCATGCACAGTGGTGCAAGTCAGAAAGAAGATCTGATCTCTGTGTCCTGTCATCCAAATTGTACATCAATTGCTCATGACTGAGCAAACCTTGCTTCAGTATTCGGTGCAGGTTGGATTGGTAGGTTGGTAGGTGTGAGGATATTACAATCCTCTCTCCACCTCATTACTACCACATGGACCTTTATTTCTTATAATGGGCTGTGGAATTTATTGGTATGCAGTCTTTTCTTACTGTCCAAGTACTGCAGTCAATGCTTCTTTAATCTTCATTTCTGTGTACCTTAAACAGCAATATGCTGCTGTTGTTGCTTTTCCAGCTGAGGTTGTATTATATATATCTGTAACTACAGAAGTTTGTCTTTCTTTGCAAGTGTGTGCACTGGTGCTTTGACATTCCATACCACTGTGCTCGCTCAGCGTGACTCACCTCATCTTTAGCTCGTTCATGCAGGGATCTTGCTTGACCTGAAGAATGTATGAAGGAAGAGACATGATAACCTCAACCAAATGCAGCACTAACTTTGCAATGCTAACATTCTAGGCCAATGACTTAGAATACTCTAAATACCTATCTCTTCTCTCAATCTTTGCTTCATCCATGTTCTTACACTCCTGTAGTTACAGCAACACAGCTAAACATCTGGGCTTCACTTAAACTTTGAGGAGACACGTAGTTGCCTTCATGTAGGAGTCAAACACAGAATGAAAGCACTTAGGGTGCCACCTCCCCTCTAGGGTTAGAGGGAGTCAAAATGAGCAGCTGAGACTAGGCATTTGTGCTTTTCAAAGTTCAAAAGTTTGATGAGATTAATCTTTTTTGTACCAGTTTACTTTTATCAGAGTTGAATAGTAAAAAACTTTATGCTATTCATTATATCTCCTTAGTATATTAACTCTCCTGAAATTTATGAAGTTTGTTTATAGAAATAATCTGACTGCAAAACTGAATTTTTAAGACAGGGTCTCTAATCGCATCTATCTCTCTATTTATATTTTTTTTTCACTTTATCTCTTTCTAATTTCATACTTTACATCAAATGTGATTAAGTTATGATTTACTTGCACCATTTGATTCTCTCTTACTAACTTCACATTAGAACAATAATAGCTGAAATGCCCAAAATTGCTGCTAAAACCATCATATTGTGTGTATAAAGCCAGTTCCTTCAATCTGTCATTTTAACAGTGGTTAGCCAGGGTTATGAACGTCAACCATGCACAAACTCATGGTGGAGTGCCTAGATAACCATGAACTTGTATTAATTTTTGTGCTTACATTTGAAATAATAGAAATATTTCACATTTAAGGCAATGCTGATAGGACTTATGAGATGTATACCTCATATAGTAATAATGCTTTTAATTATATTATCCTACCTGTCTTAGGAGTTTGCATTTTAATTTTTTCTTTTAATGAACTTCAGTATTGAATTGCATTACAGGATACTATCCATGCTTTACTTCCAGTGAATTTTTATTTGGTGTATTTAAAGGTGGCTAGTGAAATGGCAGTTAGTCTATTTTAACTGAGTAGAAATATACCTCTGGTGCCATTAGTAACTGAATTAATACTGTTTTTATCAAAATAGTTGAAAATGCTCAATTGAGTGCAATACCCTATATTAAAAAAAAAAAAAAAACAAAAAACTTGAATGCTAGAATTTCACATCTGGTTTCAGTATTATTTCTAAACTATCCCTTCACTGTATCATTAACTTTATTCTAATTTAACTTATTTACTTTATATTTTAGTTATTAACCCGTTCATTATTTCTAATAATATTATAGCAGTACTTGGAAAGCAAATCACCTTGCTAGTTTTTTGTGGTATCTTCTAATATGTAGGAAAAGAAAATGATTGAATATGGGATCATTCCCTGATTTAATTTTAACCACCCCCGGTGATTATTAGTGACATCAGAGAGCAGCAAGAATGGGCTGCTCCATGAGGAGAAGCAAGGCGGGTGCTGAGCGTGAAGCAAGGTAGGCAGCAGTGCCCTCACCAGCAAGGGCTCAATCCTTCAATACTCAAACCCGATGAGCAAAGCAGGTTTAGTTGCCTTAACCAGTCAGAGGAGAGTCTAAAGCACCAGGCAAAACTGAAGTGATGAAGGATGTCCCAGGTCAAGCTGAGAAGTCAAGTCACCAAGTGTGGATCTGGTCCGGTGACATAACCAAGCTCAGTCCCACTGTAGAGATCCCAGGCAGGTCTGGGGTGAGAAGGAAGGTCAAGGTTTTGAAATGCAAGCCAGGAAGTCAAGTTTCCAGGTCAGGGTCTGGATCAGCAGGATACATCACCAGGCACAGACATGGCAGTACTGTGGCTCAGTCAGCAGCCAAGGGCAAGAGCCTGAGCTGAAACTTCTCAGCAGAGGAGGGGGGAGGCTACTGCTTCTCACAGCAGTCGGAGCTGAGGTAATGCAGCTGTGCCATACCAGCACTCCACCACAAGTGATTGAATTCAAGGAGGAAAAAGTGTACCTACGACCTCAGAAAATCACAAATAATTACAAATACATTTGCTGTATTTTGCTGTTTTATCTCTGAGCTGGTCATATGAAAATAGATATTGATTTTATTTAATGGATAGCTGGGAGAAGTAATTAATTTTTGACAACTTAATTTCTTTCTCCTATTGTGTTTAACTTGTTAATTGCTTGAAACTTTGCACTTAGAAAGACAATCTATTATCCTCTCATAATATAAGTGTATTTACAATTCATGCTTTGTAGCTTATATTTAAAACCAGCTATGGTTTATTTCTTCATTTCTTTGTCTTTCATGATATTTTCCTTCTTTAAATAAATGAGATTCAACTTAAATCCCTAACCTGCTTTCTATGTTCATATCTACATTTGTACTTATTGAACAGCCTGAATCCACTGCAATCAATAATTCCAGTAGATGTCAGAATATAAAACACATACATTAATTATACTTTCAAGATTTGTAGACAATTTGTATTTTTCTGAGTTAGAGAACTCCCTTTTGACTGTGTATCCAGAAGGCAATTAAGTTCATTCTTATAGAATCACAGAATCTTTCAGGATGGAAAAAACCTCTATGATCATCAAGTCAAACTATAACCCAGCACTGCCAAGTCCACCGCTAAAATATATTCCTAAGTGCCACATCTACAGGTGCTCCCTTCCAGGGGTGGTGACTTAACCACATGCATGGACAGTCTGTTCTGATGCTTGGTAGCCCTTTCTACTGAAGTAATTTTTCCTAAATCAAATCTAAATGTCCCTTGGTGCTCCTTGAAGCCAGTTCCTCTTGTCCTGCCACTTGCTTTCTGGAAGAAGATGCCAAAAACCACCTGGCTACAACCTCCTTTCAAGCATTTATAGAGCACAGTGAGGTCTCGCCTGAGCCTCCTTTTCTGCAGCCTGAACACCCCCAGCTCCCTCATCCACTTCTCACCAGACTTGTGCTCCAGACCCTTCCCCAGCTCCACTGCCCTTCTCTGGACATGCTCCAGCACCTCAATGTCTTTCTTGCAGTGGGGGGCCCGGAACTGAGCACAGGATTTCAGGTGTGGCCTCACCAGTGCAGAGTGCAGGGGGACAATCAGTGCCCTGATCCTGCTGGCCACACTATTGCTGGTACGGGCCTGTATTCCACTGGCCTTCTTGGCCACATGGGCACACACTGGCTCATGTTCAGCTGGCTGTTGACCCAGCACCCCAGCTGCTTTCCTGCCAGGCAGCTTTCCAGCGACACTTCCCCAAGCTTTTTCTTCAAGTCCATAGGAAAATAGCAGAAATATCTTCCCATACAGTGAAGATCCTGTCTGCCTACTTTTTGGGGGGGAGTGGTTGTACTTATAACACTCCTCTTTTGCTTAATAGCTAATGATTAAAATAGTCTGCTAGGTGAAAGGACATTAAATTTAATTTTTTGAATTTCTGGCAAGTGGTGTAATAACCAGGCTACAGTGCCATGGATAAGAGTACTTAAACTGATTATTCTAGAAGTTGAACGTGCATGAAAACAAAGGATGGAATGGTCGGGACAGAAGGAAGTAAATATCTCATTTTAGTCTAATGGTACAAGCAATGAGTTTGCAGCAGCTGTAGATTTGGTTCCAAATACAGTTCCCTGAATATGAATCCATTTCACCTTAGACATTAAACAAATAAACTCATTTCTGATTTCAGTGACTCCTAGTTTAGAATCAGTACTGCTTGCTCTCCTGGTTACTCCTAGTTTCAAATAATCACACAAGGTGATTGCTATGCATGTCTTGTGAGACAGGGATTCAGTATTTGTGAGTCGAGTAGAGATGGAAACTCACAATTCCAGGATGAATAGTGTGAACACAAAGATGGTTTATGTGACAACAAATACTTTCTACTAAGTCTAATATTTTATTCTTCAGAGAGGCACAGGCAGTGTAGACCCAGGCCAAGGTATGGATATAAAGGAATGGATGGCCAGTGGGTGTAAAGGAATCTGCTGCACTAGAAGTGTGGGCACAGGCCAACGTCCTAATGAGGTTAAATTACAGTTTACCTTAGTAAAATAATGTAATGGCATTATAGAAGTTGAAATCTTGTTATAGGGAGAATTCTTCTGAATTCTTCTGAGTCACTCTGTGTAAATGGATCAAATACAACCATAAAAAATTAAGAATTTCAAGTTATTTATTGCTTATTCATTATGAGCCATAGAGGAAGGATATATATGATCTGTTTTAAAAATAAAATTATTTGAATAGGTACTGTTTGAGACATGGTACTCCCAAATGAACTTGTTGCAAAGAGCTTACTCATAATAAAATTTCCCTCTATTGTACTATAAAAGTCTAATGTTCCTCATTTAATTAATTTTGCCAAAGAAGAAGGATTCCCAAATGTCTTCAACAAACTTTACATCATAGCAATTTTTAAAGCACTTAACATTTATGATTAGCTTTGTTGGGCATATCTAACAATGTATGTTCAGATTGCCACATTTCTGCTCTGTCTGGGGGTTGTATCTCTGGGGAAAATGCAAAGTCTGGGTTAGTTTATTTATTTAAATTTATTTATAATCTTGTTAAATTTTAGAAAACATCTATTTTAATTTATTCAGTCTATCCAAAGTATAGAATCCATGCATAGAAATATTCCAAATACCAGTTATTTTTTTCAACAACAAAACCTGATGTTTTATGAATGAAAATTCTTTATGAATTTATTTTTACAATGTGTATTTACTGTAAGTGTATGACATAAAACATAACTTGGTTCTGATTTCTATAAATGCTGTTTACATTATTTTTACAGCATTTTTGAAGCATTTACATCGTGTTTGAAAGAAATGTTAATAGTATAACATTAAATGCTGTAACAATTACAATACACTCTTGATAAAATCATAAATGTATTCTCTCTTTTAAGAACAGTCTACAAGTATGGTTGATGTTCTGGAAGTGAAATATCAATTTCACAAATCCTCTTTGAAATACTATAAACAATTGAGTCATGGAAATGATCTTTTGAATTGGAGGAAACGAGAGTGAACTGAAACTGCTTAATATACCTTTGACTAATGATAAACCCATTCTAATATATTTCTCAAGATTACTAAAAAGGAAAATTTCTTGGAATCTAGGATGTAAGTGTAACAGTAAAAAAAAGTTGCATCTTACACAGCAGTGAAGAAATAGATGTCTGGTTTAGTGTCACAACTTCAATTCAGCAATAGCTAAAAATTTGGAAAGTAGATAAACTGACAGTCTAAATGCAAAAATAGCATGTTTTAAAAGACCCTCCACAGAAGGGAGTTCTACATACAAAACAAAACTAGCAAAAAGTTAAATGTGAGATTAGATACCAGCAACGTTAGTTATTTCTAATAATATAAAACTGAATACCTCAAATTTCAGAAAATTGTTTATCTGTGCCCTAGAGATTTACCACGTTTGTGCACCGCCCTGGAACTTTCCTTGTGTTCAGAATAAGAAGACTCAGCTAAACATAATTTATGATATATACCATAAGCCAAGATCTGATCTTGGACTACAACTGCTCTGAGATCTCTACTTTTTTAATTTATCAAAGATGAGTGAAAGTGGCAGCAAAAAAATTGGCTTAGATTTTAAATGTAATTAATTATTTTTAGTGTGGTGCCTACTGCAAAAGGCCGCAGAAAGAGTGTAGTATTCTAGTATGAAATCACAATTGGCTTCCATGCTGCAGTATCTTTATGACAATCGGGCTTTCCCTGTAGGGACATCAGAGACCTATTGAAAGTCTATAGTGAGAAGAAAAGTATGGCAGTATGTAAGTGACTTGCAACATGGGTCATTAAGACACCTATTATATTTCCAATAAATGTGAAAATGCACTTTGGATGAATGGCCATCCTAATCCTATACTAGCGAGCAGGATGACTTTGAATGTAGTCTCCTGAATAGACTGAAAAAGGCTACATTCTTTGGTATGTAAAGGTACTCTTTACATTAAAAGAGTATTATGCAAGCTGTGCTGATTTTGGCAGGGGTAGAGTTCATTTTCTTCATGTAGCTAATATGGAGCTATGATTTGGATTTGTGCTGAAAACAATGTTAATAATATAAAGATGTTTTCATTATTGCTGAGCAGTGCTTATACGGAGCCAAGTCTTTTTCTGCTTCTCCTACCATATCACCAATGAGGAGGCTGGGGGGGCATGAGTATTTGGGAGGGGACACAGCTGTGAGGCAAACTGACCCAATTCTATACCATGTGTCATCATAAAAGCTGGGTGAAACTGTGTGAAGAAGAAGAAAGCAGGAGACACTTTGAGTGGTGGTGTTTGTCTTCCCCAGTAACCATTATGTGCAAAGGAGCCCTGATTTCTGGGGATGGTTGAACACCTGCCTGCCCATGGAAATGGTGAATGATTTCCTTTTTTGGCTTGGCTTGTGTGAAGTTTTTGCTTTACCTATTTAAGTGTCTTTATCTCACCCCATGAATTTTCTCACTTTTATCTTTCTAATTCCCTCCCCCATCCCTCTGGTGCGGGGCTTGGTTGCCAGATGGGCTTAAACCACAATATAAGTGTAAAATGTTTAGGAAAATATGGGTTTTTATTTCATTTGCTTATTTATGGAAAGAAATTGGAAGATTTTAAGCAAGACTGTAAGAATGTAAGAATGACCAGGTGTGTTCAGCTCGATGGTCCATCTTCTCCCGTCTCCAACAACACTTATACATTGGTATTCAGGGGGAGTGAAAACAGAACAAGCATATATGTTATATCTGAGAACAACTCTGACAGCTTTTCCCAGATTAGGAGTTTTTCTGACTGTGATGTGATGTCGTACATTAATAACTCTCAGCTAAACTTTCTTCTCCATACTTTCCCTGTCTTGTCTTGAATCCACAACATCACAAGGTGTTCCACGCACTTGTTTGTTTTGAGAATCATGTACTTTTGTTTCCCTAGAACATGACTGCTGCTAGCTTTATTTGATACTCCCAAGTTCTTGTAGCTTCATTTGATACTCCCTAAATAACATTTCATGATATTTTCTTTTATTTTTCTCTTTCTTTCCAGTTTATGTAGAAATTGATGGGATAGCAGAACTGATGGGTATAATCAGAAGTTACTTTTTAAAAGTTGTGATATTTGCCTAGTTGCTATTTACGTGATAAATGTTCCTGCATATCATTGTTACTACGGACTTACTGACTATGCCTTACAATTATACCAGCTGCCAGTGTTTGAGCTAACGGCAAGAAATGTGTGTCAGAAAGCTGTCAGTTAACACTACTTGTAGTGTTGTAATCTATGCTGGAGATTTTCTGGTACTGACCTAGGAGCTGGGGACACTTCCCATATCACCTTATTTGTACAACTTTTCTCAGAAGATCTCATATACGGAGCTCTATCATTCAGGGCTCAGTAAGCTTGCTTTCTTTAGCACTGTTTGAGTGAACCTGCCACTTCCCATTTTAAGACATGAAAACCTCAGCTGTCTTCCTGTTATTCAGCTGAATGGTTGAGGGCTGTATATTGGGAGAAATTTGAGTTTCCTGTAATTTCTTACCTGAAAGTGTGAATTAGGATTGTCCTCCTAAAGTTTGATTGGATTTTGTTTGGCTGTTTGTTTGATTTTTTTTCCATTGAACTGCTCTTCTAGATAGTACAAATATGTAAAGGGCATGTAAAGGCAGGGAAGTTATGTTGTATTATTGCTCATGTTATCACTTAGTTCACTGGTGTACAAAACTCTACACCTCAATGCTGTGCTTTTGTAGTGGAGATTTTACATAGTGGCTGTTGGACATCAATGCAGTATCACTGCTGTTAAAGCAGTGTGGAGAACTGAGAGTTTTTCAAAATGATTGAAATGTGAACAAAGCATTGTTTATTACCTTTTTATAAGCCCATACTTATGGGTACATATATTTTTTGAGTAAATGCTGTTTTCTATTAGCATGATTTCCTTCGGATTTTGTATTTACAAAAAGAATTGTAGCATTTTCTCATGCAGAATTCTGCTTTGGCACACTGCTAACAGCAGTAGATGTTTAGTAGTATCTATTACTCTGCCCCTGCCAACAACCACAAATGGAATGTTTGTGTCTGCTTTGAGCCATGCACCAAATTGGAAACAGTTGTTGTGCTTATATTGTGCCTTCACAATTGACTGATGACAACTACCCTTCAGGGTACTGGGGGGTTTTTATGCCTAATTATTTTTACTGCAGCACTGGGAACTTAAGAAAATCCTGTGAGCAAATCTTGGACAACTTGAAGTCAGGAATAACAGAGCAGTGAGAAGGATTGAAAAAATGGCAGGAATTTGTTTGAAGTCAGAAAACAAATTTTCAGAAGTACATTAATACTTTCACCTGGAACATTATAAATGTTTGAGAAGGACTCTAGATGCTGATTTTGATTTTTATTTTCATTTTCTTTTTAATTACTATAAATGCATCAGTCAGCACTACACTTTCCCATGACATTTTCAAATGACATTTTCTGGTACTTCCTCCTCCTTTCCTGAAAATAAAAAGGTTTTCTATGCATTATATTTGCCTTTTTGGTACTATACTTAGTAATTTTCTACCAAAAAGAAAGCATTATATTTAGTATTGACATTTTTTTCTCACATAAATTCTTTTAGTTTAATCAAATCAGTAAGAAGAAGAGCAATTATTTTTTCTTTACATATTACTTTTCTTTAAAGATATATGACAGTTGATCTATCTGTAACATATATCAGAAACCAGAGATAGTAAGATTAAACCAAATTTTATGTCAAAGCTTTTAATCATAAACTATGCTATTTGCAATCAAACTATATTTAAAACAACTATGATATTTAAATATTTAAAATTATTGTTTTATTTATTTCAACATTAAACTACTAACTTAGCAAGTAAATTATCTGATTAACATTTCTATTCAGTTGGTACTTAATTTGGATTGGTTTTAAAGAAACTTGAAATTATTGTAGAAAACATTCTCCTTATATATTCCTATATAATATAAATATATTTAAAATTCAGAAACACTTTAAAAAATGTAGTCATAATTAACCAGTGTGTTGGTTTCTGTGGTTGCTCTTTTAAGTCTAAATAAAACCATTCTACAATATAAGTAATTTTAAAGTTGTCATCCATAAGCAGGCATACTCACTGCTTCTTGGAAATGAGATCATACCCAAGTGAGAAGTTGGTTTGATGAGATAACGTATTTTAAAAGGACAAGCATCTGAGTTTGACAGAAGCTGCTTTAGGAATAGTAGTCTAATGTATTGCTGTGCTTTATTCCCTGTATTTTTTCACAGAAGGGAAAGGTACCTGTGGCTGTAGCCATATATGTCAGAAATATTTGATAAATTGGAAAAATTTGGTCTCTGGAAAATGAAGACCATATGTGAAGTGCCACATATATTCTAACAAATTTTGCATGTATATACTTACAAATATTAAATTGCAAGTACTGGACTTAAATTCTCATGACTGTGAACTGTTCTCCTGACTACCTGAGAATGGTGAATAATATGTGCAAATAATCTATGTGTTGACATAGCTAATTGCTCTAAGTTGTGGGCTGGCTTTGTTGTTGGTAGTTCACAACAGAATATAAAGATTCTGATACAGATACGACTTAAGAACCTTAGTAGGAAATGCAATTTAAGACCATTGAGAAAGTCATTCGCTTTTTATAAAAATGTGGAAGGAAAAGTAGAATGCATTTCATCAGAAACACTGTGGGATTTATTACACAAGTCTTATTAAGATTCTTTCTTTATACATCTGCTTTTTAGAATTTCTTAATTTCTTTTGTTCAAGAAACAGAAGTTCTACTTACAGAACTTTGTTTTGTTTGGTTTTATATGGATTTGATTTCATTTTCCAGTGGAATTTCTGCTGTAAAGTATACTTCCTTAAATTATTTCTGTATTTTTTCCTAATGTGGGGGATTGCCAATAACACAGACTAACGGTGCTGAGTAAGGCACAAATGGTGGCTTTGCAAAGAAGAGAGGAACCAAGGGTAGCATCTTGCAGTCAGCAAGTGGCAGTCCCAGAGCAGGGACAATATTTGGGGTCAGTGCAGGGGAAGGTGCCAAGACACTCCTCAGATGAGCTCCTTGGCCCTTGGCCAAGTGGAATCCCTGAAAAGCTGGAAAAAGAAATCTTGCTGGGTTGTAGAAAATCTGCTCATACCAAATTAACACCAATGAAAGCAAGCACTTTATGTGGACACTGATTATTGTATCATGTAAGAATTTGGCTGTGATGAAGGCATACAGGCTAAGTTCTTCAGAAAAAATTTCTCACTTAGAAATTGGCTTAAGTTACTGCCAGTGGATCCCCTCTCTAAAACTCATTGTATAATAAAAATTGTAATAAAACATCAAGTACTGTCACAGACAGAGTGCATACATAAACCATCCTTAAAAGTGTGCATTTGAAATTTGCATACCGTAACACACAAAAACAACACATTTACAAGCTATGTAAAGCCATCAGACCCAAGAAGGTAATAACCAGGTATAGGGCTTTACTTGCTGTCCTCTACTGCCAGAGAGAATGAACATAAAAAGTAGAAAAGTTACATGGGTATCTGGTGACTTTTGAACTTGGAAATTCTGAAAATAAGAGAGAGAAATGTGGAAGTTACGACTGAAACTTCTGCTTATTTTGCTATTGTGAGGAGAGCTCTGTGGGCAGGTTAGCAGTAGGAATCTGAGGGAAAAGATGAGACTGAAAGGAGAGGAAGTCTAGTAAACATTTTATTGCCCTGGTAACTGAAGTACATAAAACTGCAAATTTAGATGTTTGGAGTTTGGAGAAGTGTTGGTATGATGTGCTTTTCTCCTTCTGTATTTTGCCTAATGTCTAATATGTTTCAATAATTCATACCCTGAGCTCAATTTTAATTCAGGTGCCTCAAGGTAGGGAGCATTGGTCAGTACAGGAACCAAAGGAAAATAAGAAAAGCATTTAATTCCTTCCACTAAAACCTTTATTTTCTTGCAGAGTTCTGCTGCAATTGCATGCATAAGTTTGGCAGGCCTTCATTCTGATTTCTTTGTTTGTGCGGCACAGAATAATGGTAGCAGCATTTCATTAAGAGGCAACCACGCTAAAAATTAATGTAAGCTTACTATTTTTCATAGCTGCATTGTAGATTTCACTCACCTCTGGTGGATAAAACTTTTATTCTATCGTGACCTAAATATTTATAGTTGTCTGTGACTCCTGTAAGTAAGCTATATATTGCTTTTGCTACTAGATTCACATCAGGATGGAAGTGTACTGGTGTGTATGTGCCTTGTACATTAGGATTATGTAGATTTGTTTATAGTTATGGAATAATTTTAAAGAGTGTGTTCACATACCATGAAGGTATATTCCAGGGACAGGTATGAACTTATTTATTTGTGGAAAAGGCTTGGTCCTCTTTTTTTTAAGCTTTACACAATGGTCCTTTGAAACTCTAGCTACTCCAGGGTGCACAGTGCTTGTGTGCAGACATGTTTTTAGTGTGAGCTGCTAGGGGGCACAATGTTCTCTGACGTACAATAAACACAGGAATGCTTTTTCTAAGACTACTTCTAATGTCTTCTCTAAGAAGATTGGCATAGAATCTCAGAATATAATCATAGAATACACTGAGTTGGAAGGAACCTCCAGAGTCATCAAGTCCAACTCCTGGCCCTGTGCAGAAGACCCCAAGAATCACACCACGTGCCTGCGAGTGTTGGCAAAACCTGCCTTGAACTCTGGCAGAGTGTCTTCATTTTGCTCTCAGTACCCTCCTTCTGCAGGAGACTCCTGATGGCATAGAAGGGCTTAGACAAGCATACAAAGGAATAGTTAATGATGTCTTCTTCTTCTTCTGTTTGCATGTGATGATATGTAGAGCTATTCTTGCAAAAAATTGATACTTCCAGTAATAAAGGAATATCTGACATGGAGTGATGCTGAAAAGCTGAGCTTCCCTGGCAGGTCAGATTCGCTGTTTTTTTTCTAACCTTATGCATTTCTGTGACTGAAGAGGTGCAAGAATTGACCTATTCCTGAGGAAGAGGCCAATCACTGTGGCATGGTAGTGATTTTTCCATGTGAAATAATTAGTTAAACGAATAGTGTGAGCAAACAAACAAACAAACCAAATAAGTGTTACTAGATAAATTAATAGTCTTTTTGTTTATTTTTTTAATAACTGAGATAATTCAGTTTATGCTTTCTGTGAAGATACATCAGCAGTAGAGCATATGATTCTCAGTTACAACTCAGCAGTATAATGAAAGGAAACAGGGATCCCCAAAATGCATTGTGCTTCACCAAAAATAAACAGATAAATCAGAGCATCAGTGGAATTCTAGGAATTTGGAATATTAACTTGCTCAGCCAGCTTGTCACTCTTAAACCTCCTTTTCTGTAGAATAACGAAAAATTAAACCACAGCATTATAGTTAAAATGGTAGTGCCTGGAACTTTTTTTTAACATATGCATATGCATGTTTCAGCTTCTGTGCATTGGCCTGATACTATGACCATTTTGTTTTAAGCTGGAGAAAATTTCCAGAGGCTTAGATCCTCTGTTCCCTTCATACTGTTTTAGTAATAAAAAGCATAGATCTTATGCTAGCAGATTATTTGCTTTTCATATAGAAACACTGAGTGATGGAATCTATGTTGTTGATTATCTGGTATTTATTGCAGTCTGTGGTGGGAGACAGGCAGTTTGGATTTCCTTAAACATTTCAAGTCCAGCAGAATGCTTAGCATTTGTTGCTAGAAGAAAGCTAAAGGAAGCCATAGAATGCTCTCTGTAAGCATAGATATGTGCTAACTTTCAGGCATTTGTCTTGACAGAAGAAGTGGAGCAGTGATGAAAGCCTATCTCCACAGTGAATATTACTCACTGTGTTGTTCTGTAAATTTTTTTTGGCAAGATAAAGACATCATTATACAATTTTGCTTTGCCTCACATCTTAAGTGAATTTGAAAGGTTCTTCAAATAAACCTCAACAGAATTTATTCACTGTAGTTCAAACTGAAATTTCTCCTGCTTTCCCTGGTTCCATCTCAGTGTTCCTTTTCATCTCCACAGTTTTCAACTTAAAAGTATCACCACAAGGTGGAGTTCTGAACTTTCCAGCACGAACAATCTCTTCATTACATCAAAAGGGAGGCAATGTAATTTCTTAGTTTTCAACCTGCAGCCACAGCTGCAGACAGCAGTCTGTCACTGTGGTTGCAGCAGCTGCAGCACCTGTTGTTGTCTCACTGTCAGATTTAGAGACCTTCTTTCCCTCCTGAGGGTACTGAGTGTTGAATATGGCTCAATAAACCTGGGCCAGGCCCCAACACATTGCAGTGATTTGGGTCCTCTTTGGAGTGCCACGTGCCAGCACACTTTTGAAAAATATTTTACTCATTTTTCTGGCTTCTGATCTTGTTCAGGGGGAAGGTGCAAAAATGTTGGACGTGCCCGCTTCCCTGGGTACTTGTCCATACAATTCCACACATCCCACAACTCCAGAATATCCAGCTTTTGGGCAGACCTCTGGATAATAATCTTAATTTTTTTGTCTAACATTAAAGCATACCTGAACCATACAGAAGAACATGCTCCTAGCAAAAAACCCAGTTTGGTTTCAAGGGTAGTCAAAGGATATTCAAAATCGTTAAAATTCAGAACTACTGTAACCAGCCTGGAGGACAAGGAAGGAAAAAAAGAGAGGAGAAAAAATTTAGGAAGGTGTCTCCCCTGTAGGTTGTTCCTCTGTGGAGAAAACAACAAAGGTGTGACAATGAATCATTCCCAGTAGGTGACTCCCAAAGCACAAAGTGCCTGCAATACTGAACACAGGCACCAGACTGGAGCCCTGCCTGGCGACACTGTCATGTCTTAAGCCCATCCTATGAAATACACCACAGAGAACATGTACTGCAAGTAATGTATTACTGGTATAAGAGAGACATAAAGCCATAAATACAAGAGCAAATAAGTCCACATTGGAACTAGCAGCTGTTAAACCAGTGCAATGAATGTTTATAACAATTTTCTTTCAACACCCTCTGGTCAGATCTGTCCTTATCTCAACCCTCTGAGCCCTGCATTGGGTGCCAAAAAGGACTGTTGTGGTTTTAAGCCCAGCTGGAGATAAAACACCACGCAGCCACTCTCTCAAACCCACTTCCCACCCCCAGTGGAATGGGGAGGAGAATTGAAGTAAAATTTGTATGTTGAGGTAAGAACAGTTTAATAATTGAAAATACAGTAAAATACAATAATAGTGGTAAATACTAATACTAATACTAATACTAATACTAATACTAATAATAATAATAGTAAAAGAAAGCAAACAACCAAGTGATGCACAATGCAATTGCTTATCACCTGCTGACAGACTCCAGACCTTCCTTCCTGAACCTAGGCTGGACTCCCCTTCTCGGTAACTCTCCCCCAGTTTATATACAGGGCAGAATGTTCTATAGTGTGGAATATCCCTTTGTCAGTTCAGGTCACCTGTCCCATCTGTGCTCCCACCCAGTTTGTTTTCTGCACCTCCTCACTGGCAGAGCATGAGAAAAGGGGAAAAAAAAAGGTCCTTGACTTAGGATAAACATGACTTCTCAAAAACCCAACACTTACGTGTGTTATGAACACCATTCTCATTCTGAATCCAAAATGCAGCACTGTAACAGGTACTCAGAAGAAATGAACTCTACCCCACCTGAACCCAGGACATTTAGTTACATCTGAAATTTGCAAGAGTGCTTATAGGTATAAGCATAAAACAGAAGACAATAACTTTGAGGCTATTTAAATAGTCTGTCTAGAGCTTAATGGAAGCAGTGCTGGTTTTAAACCTGGACTTTTTCATCTCATCTTGTCATGTATGGGCATAGGTGACAGTCTCAGAATATTTTTTTTCCATTTTTTCTATTGACTAAGAAACACAGTTCTGCAGCCCGTCAAAGATATTGCTTCATATGATATTTTTAGTGCTTACAGAGAAGGAATTTTTTATCGTGTAGACAATTAAATGTTTTGGAAGGGAAATCTACACTTATCCCCCATATAAACAATGAAATTTTATAAAATGGGATTTAGTAAAACTAGTTGGGTGGTTAAAGGAATTCTATTATACATGCTTAGTTGTTGAGAAGAAACTATTTATTGCTTTGCAATTCTGACAGGATTTTCAAACATGTATAGATTTATCAAATACATAGTTTTGAAGGAATTTATTTGTCTTTTATAAAAGTAGTGGTTTATAAAATTATCACTGATTCCAGTTTATTCTAAACAACTACTTTTACATATGCATAACTCAGAACTCAGTTTGGATAGTTTATGTCTTTTAAATATATATCCCTAGAGTCTGAATAGGACGGTAGCACTCTTTTTTTCATGACACAATTCACTGCTGGAGTTGATTGGAGGGCTTTCAGTAGTTCAACAGCTGCTGTGGAGGGTTGTGGTGCTGAAGGGACAGCTCATGGCAATGCGAGGCAGCAGTGCCGCGGCGGGAGGGTAGGGCAAGGGGCATGGAAAGCTTTAGGATATAATCATTATATTGAAATTATCAAAGAAGATTTTTTAAAAGTTCTTTTATAATAAATATTATTGATTATAAACAATTATTTGTCGTGTTCTTCTTCCTTATGGAACACACTACATTCTCTAGGATCATGGAAACATTTGGGAAGGTTATGATAGTCCTTCCTCAAAATGAATCTGCTTTATTGCTTAAGAGAAAGTAAACTAAGATATTGGGTATCGGGGTTTTTAAAATTTATTTCTCTTTTTTTCCCCTTTATTTTGTTTAAAAAAAATTATAGCATTATGTGATATTGTCTCTCAGCTTCTCTGCAAATTCTTTTTTTGTAATGCCATGGAATGTGATTTTACTCTGTTATGTTACTCACTAGTGATGAAAAGTTCAAACTATTAATCTTTAATTAAACAAAATAAAATCAGCAGAATTTTAAAGATTAATTTTAAAGTAATTATCACTTTGCTCTTATTTTCCTTAACCTCTTTATTCAGTCATTAGGAATTTAATCTCTGATAATTTGAGCAAAGTTTGAAAATCTTACTGATATTTTAATTTTTTGTATGGTATGTGCATGTTCTACATGGGTTTTTAAATGTTCCCTTGAACTTTTTTTTAGCAATAAATATTGTAAGCTGCCTTAGTTCAGGCTTTTGTCAGTGTTTTGCAAATTTCTGTTTCTTAGACTGTCAGGTAGGTGTCATGTTTGTCCTAGGCAAATAACATAAATTCTGTATAAAGTCTTGGAACAAGAAAACATTATCTATGTAGCTTACTGCCAGGACTCATGTAGAGTTGACTGCACTACAATTTCTGTGTACATGGAAGCCCATGGAGACATCTTTGCTATGGTGTCCTGTAGATACACATGGTAGTTAGTATTTCATGCTACTGCTCAGCTGAACAACAACCGCTTCTGTCACCCTCTTCTCTCAGAAACAGTTTCCTCTGATTTCTTCCATTTTGGTTGAGTTTTGCCTAAGTTATTATGATGAGACAAGAAAGAATGGGCATAAATTTATATATAATTTTTTAAAACAATTTTTTATCTGTAAGGGTGTTTGAACACTAGAAGAGGATGTTCACCAGGGTTTGGTGATCTGTATCTTCACAGAGAAATAGTTCTGAGTGACCTATGTCACCAGTTGACCCTGCTCTGAGCAGGGAGATTTGACCAGATGATCTCCAGAAGTTCCTTCTAATTTTAACTACTCTATGACTCTAAGACTCTAAAAGGAGAGGAAATTATCTGTGTTACCAAGTGAAATGAAGCTACATGAAGCAGACTCATGTTTTCATTTGAGATTCTTAGGTAATAGCTAGCAGTGATTCCTCAAATTTTTCTCACTCACTGGGCCCTTGTTTTCCATGCGAAAGACAGGAAGGCTGTGTGCTTTCCAGCAGTCAAGCACAAACACAAAACCAAGCAAAACCAAAAATAACAAAAACTTACCCCACAACTAGATTTCTGACTGTCTTTTAGAATTGTCATGCTATATCAGAGATTATTAATGCAAACAATAAAAGTATCACCTTTCACAAGAGAAAATGAATTTGCTCCACTTGCCGTTCTCTAAGATCTTCCCCCTATATGTTGTTGACAGTCTGTTAGCTCCTGGTAAAATTAGCACAACGCTGATCATGACCAAATGTCAAGTGGAATTTTATGGGTTTTTTTCATTTTTTTCATGTTGATGGTGGTTTTCCGTTTTAAGTGCAGCCGTCCATTTTAACTGATACTCACAATTCTGAGACTCCTCTCACTGATATGATCATCCTGTAAGGAATGACGAGTGTCATTGTCTAAACCATCACAACTATCTGGGACTCCTACAGCTTGCCTAGCTCCATATGTTCATATTTAACAGCTTAACTTTCAGTTTCCAGTATGGGATTCCTGTGGCTTTCTTCATTAGTGTTTGGCCAGGCACTCCGCAAACTTCACAGCAGAGGGCCCTTGCTAACATCTTGTAAGTGGGCTCTCTGGTACCCTCTGTAACTTCCGTAGTCTTTCTTTCCAGATTGTCTGAAAAGCATCCTGCAGGTTCTTGCACATTCTAGGCAAAGGCTGATTTTCTCCTCAAGTAAGGACTTTGCTTCATGTGTGCACTTCTGGACTTTCCAGACTTGTGAGTTTTTAGTCAATCCTTTATACTGTCGCTTCTAAACTGCACATAAATATAGCTATTCTAATAACCTCTACATCAGTGAATATAGATTTTTTTTATAAGGGACTGTACTCTTTCTTAGTGGGAGCTATGCAGGCTGCTATTTCAAAAAGGCAAAATACATTTATTGATATTGTTATAGCTTTTGTATCATTTCAGATAACTGGATAGTTCGTCCCAGTCAGCTTTCTGTATGTGGGAACAAAGTAGGGTGAAGAAAACAGTAACCTGTTCTAACCAGATAACATGGCCTGATCTCAGTATTACGGAACTGTCCCAGAGGGGATTATGTCTCCAAGAGGGTGCTCCACTTGTAAAGTCTTCCTTTAATCCTTTGTTAGAAACAGTTCCTGCACTCCTATTTGACTGCATTTCACCTGGAACTACAAACTGTTAAATCCTATTATCCTTTCATTTGAGTGCACTTCCATTTATCTCTGCCCAATCCCTGTTTCAACAGTCTCAAAAGAAATGAAAGGAGACAAACTTATGGTACAGGCCAGTTTTTCGTCTTTCACGTGACATTGGTTTTTATGAAACAGAACAATCCATGCGCAACAGGTTAAATTGGAGGAGGTTTTTTGCATAGGCAAACATGAACAGGTAGCTAGGATGGTAGTGAACAGAGAAAAAAATCTTGCCCTGTACTTGGGAGAACCAGAGAAAATGAAAAAGTGTTCCTGCAACTGAACTGAGCACCTAAGCTCTTTAATATCAAGAGTCTCTTTTTCTCTAACCTGATAATTTTGCTAATGTACAGTCTATCTTCCTAATTTTTCTATTACTCTGGTAATAAAAATGATAATAAAAGTTACCCAGAAGTACCCACTCATTGCAGTTTTCTAGTCCTGTAGTGAGAGTATGCGGAGCTTAAATAATATTTTATCTAAATTTGGATCTTGATGTAGTCTGTAGGGATCAGATACCTGATCTCTAAGAATAGGATGTTCCTTAACATGCTAGGGTTGCTAAAGGTAAATATCTCATGAATTTCCAGTCCAAATAGGGATGTGTGACTTTAAGGGCACACAGAAAGGACAGAGGGAGGGCTGAAAGAAAGAGAGCTGATGGGGGAAAGAGGAAGAAAGAAAATAAGAGAAAATAATAGAGATGGGGAGAGAGGGAATAAGAGATTCCACAATAGGAGTTCTTGGACAATAAGTGATCTGAATAACTGTTTGTACAGTGATTAAATGTATGTGTTAGGCTGAAATGGATCTGAGAGCACAGTCTAGTCTATCCTCTTATGTGAATTAGGATCGTCCCAATGGGTATTTATTAACTTATTCCTAAACATGTGTTGAAATGTGGATTCGCTATCAATAATAAACAGCTCCATTATTTAACTGTCCTGACAGATAAGCTGTTTTCAATTAACATCTAATGTAAATCCCCTTTCTTATACTGGTAGCTCTAATTAAAAGCGGATCTAACCTATCTACATCTTTCTTAGAAGATGAAGCCACAAACTGAGAGAAGTGCTGTTGCTGGAACTTCAGGAGACACTACTTACATTGTCTTTTGTTTCTGCTAGTGAATTCCAAGATTATGCTTCACTTTGTTACAATAATATTGTATTTTTGGATCATTATTCACTTTGTGATCCACTATACCTTCATACCTTTCTCCATTATTTATGCAGATGTCCACTATTTTCTCTTTTTAAAGTGTTCAGCACTTGAGAAAAAATGTAATGCCTGTGCTTCCCCTCTGCCAAAATAGAAAACAGTTGCTGTGTTCCTGATTTAGAAGAATCCTGCAATCATTTGGTCAGATCTCTGAATTCATTAAATGACTGCAAAACTCTGTCTGTCTATCTATCTGTCTATCTATCTATCTATCTATCTATCTATCTATCTATCTATCTATGTCTCAATATCATATATTTACATGAATATAATATTAAATATATGTCATATTCTCTTCCCTGATATTCAGATGTAAATACACTTACTGCAGTTGTCCCTCCAGATCTGACCTCATTACAGCTGGAAATATAGTGTGTGTGTTTTTATTGCAGAAAATAGTTTACCCAAAAGGAACTATTTGGGGAACACAACTAGCCTTTCTTTTTCTTCTTTACTTTTCTTCCCTTTATTCTAAAAACAAGACTTCTCTGTATAATGTATATTATTTGAAGGAAGATATTTAGGTATCAAAGTCATGTTCTGGATATATGAATCCTGTTCTGAATGTGATGATCAGGGAATTCTCTTTCATTGCTCTCATACATCAGTACCAGTTATGGTCCATATAACTGTCATTGTTTGAGTAACCTGCAAATTTGTTGCTGTAATGAAGCTTCCCGATAAACAAAGTTATTTTTCTTTATTAAGTCAGTGGTTGGATCTACAGCTGAACAGAAAGGCTTATTGTGTAAAGATCGGAGGTTATATGTAACATATTTTGAAATCCTGTATATGGACAGGAGAATATAGTCATGGTTACAGCAGTGGGCAGGAAATCACAGTTTTGAGTCTTGGCTGTGCCACAGACTTTCTGTGTGACTTTGGACAAGCTACTCTTTGTGCATTAGCTAATAATACTATCTCTATCTCCCAGGGGTGTTGTGAGAATACATTCATTAATGTTTGTAAGGCACTTGGATGCTATAGCAATGGGGCCATATAAGCACTTAGAGAAACAATCCATTTTTGCAACAATGTGCATCTCCCTGACTAAGGACTTTTTTGTTGGAAGTTTTTCATAGATGCTTGTTATGAATAAATCTACTTTATAATGATACAGTGAGGTTAAACTGCCTTTTGGAGTGCAGTTTCACTTTAGTATTCAGAACAGGTGTAAACACTCATAAGTTGGAAAGCTGTTCCAAAAGAAAGAGAATACCATTTTATAGTCAGCTATTTGATTAGAAAAGATACCTCTCCTGATTCATCTGGCTCAAAACATGGAGGATTATTTACATCTGTATCTGTCTCACAAATAGTTTATTCTATTTTAAGCACTTCTCATTGCATTGTCTAAACTACCTCCTCAGGCAAGTAATTTCATTGCCTAATTGCCTTTAAAGTTAAACAGTTTGCTCAAATGTCTACTCTACTTTTTCCTTGTGGATATAGGCTGCTCTTTCAGTCTGTCCTTTCTTTCTGAAATAACCTTCACTCACATGTGTTCAATTCAGATACACCATGCAGTTACAGCAGGTTGACAAGGTATTGCTTTAGCGCTGATGGGATGTAAATTGGTAAGCCACTGTAACTTGATTTGATAATTTGCCTGGCTGAGTGCTGGTCGATGTTAAAATCTGAATATGGGGCTCAGGATATTAGCACCAAGGAGCAGAAAAAGAGTATTCAATATTTCCAAGGCTTTTGGAAAGGACTTGGTGAGAGATTTCCAATCTAGAGGAAAAGTTGCTGCAACAACTTCATAAAAAAAGTTTGTTTTGCTATGGCTTGTTTTGTTTTTACTTGTAGAAAGTAGTAGCAGCAGATAAACTGTACAAGTAAGAGATTTGGAATAGTGTGAGCAGTCAGTAAGGAATGAAGAGGGCCCTGCATCTTTTGAGGCTCAGAAAACAAGATATCTGTTGTGCTTCCATGTAAAGCTTTCTAATTTAGTGGTGGAGTTCAATCAAAATGCCTGTGAAATCATCATTAGAAGATAGAGACCCTATAAATGTCCCAATACTATGTCCTCTCCTACTGCATTAAGTGTAGAGATTTGACATGGTCTTAAAAAATATTCATCTGTAGGAATTCAGTTAATTGCAGTTAAATACAAGATGTAAACATACAGAAGAACAGGCCTCATTTGTGCCAGGGTTCATGAGGTTGCTTGTTTGCCATGAAGTCCATCCCTCCACTATTGCTGTTTGAATATGTACTGAATAGAATTGCTTTTAATAACATTCCCGTATGAGTGACAGTGTAAATGCTTCTCAAGATGAGTATTATATTATGCTATGGTTAAGACTTTCCTCACAATGCAGGAGAAAAGAGCTTTGTAATTATTTTTTTTCTTATCTCTGTGAGTATTGTGGATTGAATGGGGTTGAAATCCTCTATTATACACATACATAACATATACTACTCTGGACAGAAGAACCAAAAATGAAAGAAAGAAGTACACTATTGCAACTATTAAGCACAAAAGGAGGCACAAGCATCAACTCCCAGCCATCACTTGAATTCACAGCCATCAGGCTGCTCCTGGTGTCATGTATTGCTGTTTTCTGGATTTAGCAAAAGACTCAGTACAACCATCTTTTCTCTCAGTTTTTCAGTAAATGCAGGACCTGATTCTCAATCAGAATTCCAGATTCTGTAATATAAATTGATGCAGGATTGAAGAAAAAATTAATAGTGAAATCAAGGAGAGGAAGCTTCATTTCACAATTGTTAGTGTGCCAGTATTTTGTCTCAGTTGTTGTACATTCTAACATCTTTTCAATTTTTACTTTATTCATGTCTCTGGTTATTGAGCATTATTTTAGTAAAATCCTTTGTTACCAGAAATTTCCTGTAAAAATACCTTGTCATAGTGCAGCAACACTAAAATATCTACCAAAATATTCAGGAAAAAATGTAACTCAAAGGATTACTTTTATCTTCTTAAAAAATAGGAAGCATTTTATATTTTGTGTCAAATTAATCCTCTTTAAGACACAGTATGAATCAAAAAAAAAAAATGGAATGATAAAGATTACTGTAGTTTGAAAAAAAATAAAAGGAAAAGATACCTGTTTACAAAACTCAGTTCTGACAGTCAGCCAATTAAAAAAAATATGATAACCACAAACAGGGGAAAACTCAAAATTCAATTTTGTCCTATATTGTGCCTGTCAGAAAGATTACACATATTTGGTAGTATACCTGGAAAAAGGAAAAAAACCAGTAACAGTAACAGCAACAGTTACAGTTGTATCACTTTTTTTAATGACTTAGTTCTCAAGAATGCTCTTCTGTATGAGGAGCAGTGGGGTACATAATCTAGAAAGAGCAAGGCCTTTTTCTTATGGCAAAGTAAATTGCAGTTTTTCTCACAGCAGGAGGTCATTGGTCATATACTGATTCTATCCATTCTGATAAGACAACATTATTGATAAACATCTTCATACCTATGGTATGTATTTAGGATTGATACAAGTTGCACATGTTTGCTGCAACAAAATAACTTCTGATTACTTGCTGATTGCCTTGCTGATCCCTCAGGTGATACTTAATATACAGTTAGATGTTATCCTGCTCATACTATTTGATATTTCAATTTATTACATAAAGTACACAACTGCTTCTCATATCCCTCCCTTTTATTGTTCTGAAGTGATTTTGAAAACAAAATATTTTAAAACCTAATGGTTCCTAATGGAACAAAATAAAAATATGCTACATGTAGTCAAAGAGAAAACAATAAAAAATGTGGTTGTCATTCAAAATAAATCCAAGATATCCTTTCTAACCATAACAGTTATTCTACTAAGTATACTGCTTTTTACTATTCCCTCATTTCTAGAAGTAATTGTCATGTGTTTTGGGCATTTGATCTGTTCTGATTGTATAGAATTATGTTAGTTTTCTGTGGAAAAAAAAAAAAAAAAAGGTTTTTTCTGGTACAGTTTCTTTGTAAAGTTAAAAAAATCCACAAAGCAAGCTGCACATGAATCCAGTATTTATCCTCTATATATTTTTTTAACATGGTTTTACTATGCAGGCTATGACTAGGTAGGTGCTAGGTGGTGCTAGGTACTATACTATAACCACTTTATAGGGAAGATAATGAATACTTTAACTCTTTCAAATAGAAAAGAAGAAAGGGTGGGGAGAGAGACTCCACCAAGTTTCAGTTGTGTCAGAGGTGACTAGATGTTTTTGGTTAACTTTATGTCTGAAATGATGCAAAACAACTCTTCTAAAAATCAGTAAAGGTCAATTTTGTAAGAACTATTCTCAGCGTCTTAAAGTAACTGTCTCATAGAGTAGGATGACTGTAAGGGAAAACACCAAAGTCTTCAATTCTAGATCTTCAGGTGTGCACGCTGTAAGACCCACTAATGTTATAGTTTGTTCTGTGTTCATTTCCTTTTGCATTTTCAGACATGATTTCAATTGAATCATTTATGGTTCTTCCATTCAGATTATAACAGCTATTTTGGAGCGGATAACCCTCAATGGCTGTATATGAGACATTGTCCGGGGTGCTTCCAAGATGCTTTTGAGCTGGGTAAGGAAATCACTGAGTATTGACATATTCTCAAAGCACTATGGCATGGATTGAGAGCATAGTTTATAAACTGTATTACTGACCTATTACCTATTATTCTGTGCTTTACTGACAGAATAGACTATACTGGTTTCCTCCGAAATGTTAAACAAAACTAAATAAATACTTTTTCATTGAAAAAAGTAACAATTCTTTTAAAAAGATTAAATACAATATCTAATCTGTATGTTGTAATTCATGCACAAAAACTTTAATTCATCACTGCCCACTCCTGATATGTCTACTTCTAATATAGTAGCCATTCAATGTATAATATTATACTAATCTAATGTCTGTTACCACTATGTTAGTACACTGGTGTGGTAAATCAGACTCAGATTTTTACTGTGACTTTAAGGTCAAAGCTGTTTCTGCAGGCATGGCTTGACCAATCTGCTAGTTTAAGATTTATACTCAATTCAAGCTGTAATGCCTGTATCATCTTTACTATCTACATATTACCTTGCACACTCCTGTTCAGTCAGGAACAATTAGTTATCATGACTCATCTCCCCTTTCATATATGGACACAGACAACTGAAAACATAAGGGCTTGTGAACTTGCACCTGTGCAATACATGGGCTGTTGGTGTGGGGCTTTCACTGAGTGTGCGCTAAGAAATCAGAGAAGGCTTTTTATCTCTTGTTCAAAAGCCTGATGATGAGTATGATGATGACTGGGACAGTCCAGCACAGGTGTGATGCTAAAACCACCCAGGACTTGGCACACCTTCTCTGTTTAAGGTTAAGCAGTGTCCAAGGGAGAATGTATATTCTGTTGAAGAGAAGGATGTTTTATTTCTTGCAATGCTCTTTGTAATGCTTTACCCGGCTGAAATCCAGCTGAATCAGCTACAGTATCTCCAGGATTTAAGTTAGTTCAGGCTGTGCGCTGTCACTCCCCCATTGTACCGAGGTCATATTTTAATGCTGACTTTTTTGTTAAATGCCAAGAATCTCAGACGCTCCATTTCATGTTGTAGTTAAAGCTTTCTACTTCAAAACAATGTAAGCATGTGGAAAAATGGTTCCTATTAGAACAGCATAATTTAAAACAAAACCCAAAAGGTTGTTTACTTCTCAAAATATGTTTTTCACAAAAAGTTTTGTGAAAAGGTTGTATGCAGTGACTACATCATTAACTATAGTAAGTTATAGGCCTCCTGATGTATCTGGTAAGTAGAAGAAATAAACTTCCTACAAAAACAAACAGACAAGCAAATAATGAATAGGTTGTGCATGTAAGAGAAGGTTATGTTAATCTGCAGTTCCTGCCATTATCCCATCCAGATGTAAATAGATAGGCCTCCAGTGTGTTAATTCCACAAAGTCTAGTAGTAAACCTCAGATTAGCTTTCAATAATCCATTTTCTTCCAACTGAAAAAAAAAAAGTCTTATACCATTTAGTATTAACTGGCCATATTTAATAATAGCTAGAGATTCACTAATACTTTTCTTCTTCTTTACTGTCAAGAACTAGTGGACTATATTATACATGAATGGCTTGTAAAATGATTGTTTTATACTTCAGAATGACAACAAAGTTTCTGTATTCAGACTAAAGATTTAAATTTAACAACCATTTCACCTTTACTTATTCCTGATATATTTCTTATATAAAATTCTGGGTCTCTTTTAATGTCATAGTCTTACAATCTCTTGAAAACATGAGAATTTTTAGGTTAAAGAAAAGAGTGCCATAGTGGTAAACCCATTTTAATTTATGCAAAAAATGTAATATTTGTTAATCTTGTGCATGTAAAAAATTTAAATGTTTATTTGAGGTTTTGAGTAATTTTTAAACCATCTCCACTTAACATTTGTCTGAAAAATATTTGTTTCCCCTTCACTAGCTTAACAGCAACCAAAGATTACTTCTTCAAACACTAGAGGCACTTGTTGTCTCTCCCCCATATATTCAGAATGTGTTCTAACTTACTGTGGAGGTGCCTGGTTTGTTCTGGATAATGCCCGCTTTTGCTGCAGCTCACTTTTATACATACGACAATAAGAAATCCTAATGGAAAGAATTCCAAGTGGCCATTGAGGCCTAACTTCATTTCCTGATCAATTTTTGTAGCACCCAGATTTTGATGTGGAAAGTCAAAATCTAAAGAAATGTAAAGGAGGTTCTCCGGTTAAAGTTAAAACTACAGGTCAAAGAGTTCATTGGCTAAGTTGCCATTGAGTATGAGTTTGTTCGGCAGAATTCATTTTTGTAGAATTTTTTTGTTTGTTTTTTTTTAAATTTTCCCACTCCACTAAGATGGGAGAAAGCAACAAACATTGCAAGTCTGATAGCTTATTCACTTTTCCATACAACACTGCTACTGGCCATTCTATAAAGATTTGCTGTGACATGGCTCATAGCGTTTGTGTGTATTCAGCATGGCTTTCTCCATAGATCTCATTCTCAATTAAGAATTTACTCCCTGAATGTTGCAGCATTTTAGTTGCATATTTTTAAGCTAGATGCTAAAGAATTGGTGCTGGAAACCTGGATCATAACTACATTCCCTTAATTTTATGTGTTTAATCATCCTGGTTATAATACAAATAGTTTTTTCTGAAAAAAAAAAAGAGTTAATAGTTTTATTTTTAGAAGTGTTTAAAAGTCCAGATGATCTTAAAATACATAAAAAGTAAAAATAGGAGAATAGGCTCAGTTTCACTGTGATTTTTGGGAATAGCCCTACAGTCACTGGAATGTTTGACCCTATGCTTTGCACACCAGTCTTAACTGTGAGTTTCAATAGTTGTATGCTCTCTCTGAATTATCATAGAATCGCAGATAGTTTGTGTTGGAAGGGACTTCCAAAGATCACCTAGTCCAATCTCTCTGCCATGGGTAGGGACATCTTTCACTAGATCAGGTTGTATAAAGCCCCACCCAACCTCACTTTGAACACTTAATTTTCATTTCAAGACAAAAATCTTACAACTGACGGCAGGTAGAAAGGCTCTTAAGACATTGTACAATCTCTCGTTGAGATTATTAGTTCTCTTTGTTGTTGTAATTTGCTAACTATTCAGGTCTTTTTAGGTGAATAAAACCATATTTTGAAGACAAGAATGGATGAAAGCCATAGATAAACAAGAAAAAAACGGAGAGTAGAAAAAGATGGGCAGATGGACACTGCAGTAATACAAGTTCTCCATTAAAACACATGGGGTTCTTTCTGTTAAATTCCAAGTTTCTTCTTCTGCTCAAATATAAAACTAGCCACAGGCAGCCATAGCATATGTAATCACGTATCACAGAAATTAAATCACATCATTTTGGTGTCTCTTTCTTCAGACATCAGAATATTTCTTCCTGAACAGGTTGTGTGAAAACTTGGTACATCTTGAATTAAAA
>VXBT01009805.1:0-31742 GCA_013400235.1 Oriolus oriolus | reverse complement strand
TTTGTCTCTAAAACCAGGACAATGAGAAACAAAATACTGGCCAGTTATTGCCTTGGTCGTGATTATATGCAAGGAGTAATAATAAATGGAGGATCCTCAAAATATCCTTTTAAAGTCTGAACAGGATCAAAAACATTTAAACTGCACTAGTGGAGTCTTTAAAACAGGATGTTACACTTAAGGTATAATGTAATGTGTTTGTCTTTCATGGAGCAATTAATCACTGGATGGAGGAGTTAAGACCCAATCAAAATGGAAAGGTGTTTATTGCTGCAGCTGGTCATTAAATTATTTCTATAAAGCTTAAACACTGGGTTTTATTGTTTTTATTACAGATCCGCTCCTATAAAAAATACATTTAAACTTCCCTTTTTAGATTTTGTGGTTTAGTTTCTTGTGCTTCTGTTAACCAAACAAAACCAAACCCAAAGAAACAGTATATTATTCTGTTATCAGTGGAATTATCACTGATAATAGGAACCAGAAAGACAGAAAACATGTCATCTTGAATTCCAGTATGTGCACCTTTTATCTATGGGAAAAACCTCATGAATGATGGCAGAAACAGAAAATAATCATGATGTGAGGTTATTTTTCCTTGGGTGGGAATTCCTTTCATTCAAGACAGGTAGTTGATTTAAAAAAAAATATATTTCTTGATATATGGAGGTACTTAAGAAGATTCTCAAGTAAGATACCTGTACATGCAGTCCTTTTAATGGGGCATTTGTCATTTTGGACAGACGTCTTGGCTGGTAGTAAAGGAATGAAAGAAACTTCTCCGCTACATTTAATCCTTCAAATGACTGTACTAAAGGAAACATCTGCAAGGAAATATCCAGAGGACAGCCAACCTCTTTACCGCATTATCAAAGGATTTGTTGTCTTGATTGCTTCAATGAGGTATTTTTAGCAGATGCAGGTGCTTTGTGGGATTATCTGTTTATACCAAGAGGACATGTGGAGGCTCACAATTTTGATCTGAAGCAAAACCTATGGACTTCCCCAAGAGAAAAACTGAATCCTAAATTTCATCACCATTGGACTGATTACCATGATGAATGTCACAGAACTGTCACATGGGAAATAAAACCATAGAACGAGTTTGGGTGACATCTTAGGGAAGCAAACCTGCATCTTGAATGTTTTCTGAAGAAAATGAATGGAATACAAAGGGCATGCTGAACTAATATAAAATACTGACTATATACCAATTTTGAAAAAAACTTGCTAGCTGCTTTAAACAGCAGAGCCAACACTTTCTGGAAATTGGGGCTGACAGAATAATGTTTCATGGAATGAGTCAAAACTATTGAGGTAAAACTCACACCCTTTCTCCTGGTGCTGGGACAAAGCACAGAACTCTTGTGATATGTGCACAGAGATGTTAGCAGACAGAAAATTTACAGTTTAAATATATCTGGCTGCAAACAAATCAATAGCAGAACATGTACACATTCTCTTAAGAAGCAGCATCAAATACTACCAAGATTTATACAAGAACTTTTTAATAGCCTACATGCTTCCACTTAGTACATCAATCAAGAGGAATTAATTCCTGATAAATCCATTTACAATTACTTCAATGCTTTCCCTATGGTATTAAATCTGTAATTTCTTTCCTTGGTATCTGAACATAATTTGTTCACAGTTGGAGCTAGAATTTAGAAAAATTATCCTTGACTATTAACCTTCTAGAAATAACTTTGTTACTTTGATTCATAAACAGTTTTTAAGGGTAGTAAACATATACATAAATCAGAATTACAAACTACTACAGCTCATGGTTTGAGATTTTGAGGAAAAAATATTCTCAGGCCATCAAATTTCAGGGTGGAAATGGACAGTAATCTAACATTAGGAAAAGAGAAGTCAGCAAAGTCTCTCCCATATTGCAAAAAGCATGATTTTAGCCTTTTGGAAACATTTTTTGGAGTATGAGGAAAAAGTTATGTATTGGACATCATATTGCTTATGGGAAAAATAGAGTGGATTAAGCCACACCTGGTTGAAAATGGAAAAACTGTATTTGAAATGTCTGCAGAGCTCATTAGTACCTTGATACCAAATGATTCAAAGCTATCTTTGGCTTTGACTCAAGATGCTGTCCTAAGCATGGCGACACAACAACAATCCAAAAGCTCCACAGATGTATACTAGAAAATGATAGTGCTTCATTAATTACCAAAGTAAAAACTTGCTAAATAGAGGCCCATTTTAGAAAATTAAAAAGAAACAGACTGTTAAAACCAGATGGGAAATAGACTATAGCGGCCATTCATTACCTCTACAATTGCAACCAAGAGTGAGTATTGCCAGAACAGTTTGCTCATTTGTTTGAGGAATTCTATGCTTATATCACTGCATTCAGTTTTACTGAAAGTTCTTTATAATACACTGAGCATTTTTTTTAAAAAACGGAGTCAATCATGCATAATCTAGGCAAAGACTTTGGTCAGCTTTATTGCAAGATAGCAATGGATTTATAATTGATGCCTATGTACAATACATGCAAAACTACACAGCTACTTGAACTTCTATTCACTGTAAAAGGTAATGCTAAAAGCTTTACAGTGTTGATCAGCAGCACTGCTTTCTTCCCAATCTTCTGCTTGTAAAAACCATATTCAAAGTTTAAGCTTTACAAGTTCATAGTGCAATGGGTAGTGGGTATGAGGGAGGGGGGGTGGTGTAGAAGTCCATTAGAAAAATAACAGAAAAACACTTGACTTCCATAGACCTTGAAATTGAAAATTTCACCACACAATACTTTCCTTCATACCACAAAAATCCATGACATAAAGGACAGCTCTTTGGTTTCTCAACATAGCTACAGTAACAAGACAGGCCAGAGGAATTATACCCTAGTTATGTCTTTTAAATTGAATCACTAAGGAATTACTTTCTGATAACCTTTAAATTACACTCTCTACCTTGAAAAGCCCATAGACCACTTCAAAACCACTTTTTCTAGTTTTTTTAGTCACAGAGTGCATCTCTATTTTTAACAGACATCATTAAAAAAAGAACTGAGTTGATTGAATGATTTTTGTAAACTACCTCTAGAACTGTATGTTGAGACAGAGAATTGCTGTTAATTTCCCCTTGTACCATTAACTTTCTTTAAATTATTTCTATGCTTTCATTGATTTATTCCTATATTTGGGAAGAAGAATAGACCTTGAACCTATTTAAGTTTACCGTGTGTCAAAGCTAAGCTATACAATATATTAATGAGAAGAAAACTGTCAAATCTCTAAGCCTATAATCTACCACATCTTCGAGGTTTTCCATATACACTTTTAGCCCATTTGACTGCCCAGAATCATATTCTTCCCCATGAAAGACTTTTTACAGTCAGAAAATACTGCCATGAACCTCAATACATGTATTTCAATCATCTAACTCACGCCTGAAGAGATATTAGTTAATGTAAATCTAGCAACAGCTGCTACAGTTGGAAGAATATGTGAGCTATTTGCACCAAATAAACTGAGACACTGAAGAGGGCCTTGTCTTGGTTTTAAAGACAGGTGTCTGCCAAGGAAGGTGGGAACCTCCCTTGGAATGGAAAATATGCCCCCCCCCCCCCCACCTCTTCTACCCTTCCAACATACNTGGCTGCAGTTACAGCCACAGCCGGCAGGGGCGCTGTTGGCTCCCAGCCAGGCAGGGTGGGTGCGATGATTCCCCCGCGGCTGCAGGGGGCGCTGTGGCGCGAGCTCAGCCACCTCTCCACATGGGTGATGGCGGCGCAGCCAGCAGGAGAGATTGAAAATGGGCTTCCTTTGCAAACTCACGGGGGGCAGCCAGTCCCAGTGCCGCTCCAGATGGCGCAATGGGCTGTAGCAGGAACCTCGGAGCAGCAGGCTGGAACGATGGAGGTGGGCACACCCAGGGTGGCAAACAAAATCTAGCAGAAACTCTGCAGCTGTAGCAGGAGCCACAAGGTGTCCCGACAGGCATAGGGTGTTGAGTTAAAGTGTAGTGAAAAACCCAGAGCAGTGGCAGAAAAACAGCCAGGCTGGACAGGGGCAGCTGGGCTCCCGCAAACAGTCGGGGGATGCTCCCTCGGAGTGGGTTAGGAGGGGGTTGAGGTCCCAGGTTTTCCCCTGGAGCACCGAAGCAGATGGTGAGGGTCCTTTTCAGTGAGATCAGGTGTTGAAAAAAAGGTCCCAGTTCAACAGCTGCTCTTACAAGAAAAGGCTCACCCACAGTAGGAGAAGCAGTAAAGGGCTGGACTCCATGGTGGCAGCTACTTGACTGTTCCCCTCTGGTCCAGAGAGCGAGAGAGAGTGAGGAGCTGAGCCCAGTCCCCTGAGCTACCAGCCAAAATCTCACAGCATCTCTGCGCTTCCCAAGAGAAAGCCCCCCAGCTAGGAGAGTCGCCAACTGCACTCTTCCCCCTCATCCTCCTCCTCCTCCTCCTCCCAGCCACATCCTTTGTCTCTTAAGTATCAGTCGTTCCCACCTCTTAGGCAACAAATGGGAAAAAAATCCCTGAGAGAAAAAGAACAAAGAAGGAAAAATCCTAACTTCCAATAGGCCTTGACTTGTTGTTCTTGTTGTATCAATGTTCATAAAACATTGTCATTAATATATCACTCTCAGCTTTTGCTGTTTCAATCTGTGTTCCAGTTTTGGTAGTGACAGGGCCTAAAGAAGAAAATAGTTCCATTTCCTTCAATATAGGACCTACAACCTATAACCCTATCTGTAGATTTTCTTCTTTCTGGAAAAGAGAGTTTCATGAGAAAAGTCAAACTTATATATTTCTTCAGTGCAATATATGCAATTGCACAATTTTTGTGTTTTCACTATGAAAAAATGAGTTACACAATACTAAGACATTTCATCCAGATTTACTCCTGGGAAGCTACATGTTTAACAAAGATAGCAAGTTAGCCAAGCTAAGGTCTTATGTAATGCTAAACAGACTTAATTAACCAATTTCTGCCAAAACAAATTTTGAATGCTTTCTTCTCCACCTCGTTGTGGTTTATCCTTATAGACTTTGTCCATTCTCATGGATCTAGCCAGAACTACCATACAAATCCAAATATAAGATGACTTCAGATACTCAGAAAAATGAGGCCACCCTCATTTTTCAAAGGCTACATAGAAAAATCAGTAAAATTTATTAATTAAAAATAAATTATCTCCTGGAACTTCTTAGACCATCTTCTCCAGCCTCAACTTCCAGACCTTCCTCCTCATGGTCAGCTTGCCGGGCATGCTGATGGCTGTTTGCACATCTGTTAACTGAGCTCTTCACATGCAGGGCCTGGACCAGCCACACCAGTTGTGCATGTCCACAGCTGGATCCGGACTTTGGCAGAGCAAACAGATGAGGAAGGTGAACAGATGGACTAATTCGAAGCCCTCCAAGCAACATTGCAGACTACCAACATCTACCTTTCTTCAAAACCTTGAACTGAGTGGGCATGGGCTGCTGCCTGCACTACCCCTGCCTGTGTGAGGCTGGGATATTCAGAAGGCTCATCAGATAAATGGAGTTTTAAAGGAGGCCAGATAGTGAACTCACAGAATCAGAGAATATTCTGAGTTGAAAGGACCCACAAGTCTTAAGTGACTGGCCAATAGAGGGATGGAACCCACATCACACAACCTTGGTGTGGTAAGCACCATGCTCCAACCAGCTGGGCTAATCTCACTCAACTCATGCCTTATCAATACAGGAGTAAGTTGTGGGTTTCTTTACCTTCAGTTTTGTCTTTCAAGCAAGTTTCATAGAAACGTAATGGAGTGCCACTAAAAGTAGCACTTCTACATTTTGCCAAGCATTGGAAATGTTTTTCCTTCTTTTACTCCCCACCTTGCCCCCCCAGAAGTATATCTAAGCAAGCATGGTATTATATCACTCCATGAATCTGTCACTTACAAATTCAAGCTTTTAATCTTCAAGTTAGGTCCATGATAATTCTTTCATTAGTTACTCATTTGTTGTTTCCTTCATTTCCCTTCAGAGCTATGACTGTTGTTTAAATTTTCATAAATGCCGTGGTCATATCCTAGCTGAGTGAAAATGAGAACAATTCTGCATTCACTACTCATGTAATACAAAGAGTAAGAGGCTTGCAAAATTAAATCTTCCAACTTTGGAAATAACAGAAGCCAGTTCACAGACAGGCATATATTTACCAAAACATATAAAAACCTCCTTGTACCTTGTACACAATTTACCTCCTTATTACCAGCTAAACTAGTGGTAGTTTAGTTGTGCCAACTAAACTGTGAAGATAAATTCAAGACATTGGATATGATCCTCCACATTCTCAGAATTCACCGAGTATCCATCAGGTATTCTGGTTATTGTGCCCGGCTTCTTTAGGATAATTGACTGAAAATAGTAAAGTATACACTTATTTTCCAAAGTAAACCTAATGTCATTTCTTGTGATCAGAATTTTCTGAGAAATGCATGATCAGAAGTGAGAAAACTTCACCTGTGGAATATAAAAATCAGCTGATCTCTGAGTGAAATCTGTGATTCCGACGAAGCAATTCATTTTTTAGATAATGCTATTTGCATATGAAGGGGAAACTTTCCACAAAGAAAGGACAAAGACTGCTTGTTCATGACCTTCCATAAAGATCCGGATCATGCCAAAGCCATTTCCCTTTACAGACCGGTGGGCTAATGCCTGGCAAACAGCAGGGAAGGGGGGGAAACATTTTAGTTTTGGTATATGAACAATGTCAGTGATTTCTCAGATAGTATCTCAGAAATTTAATGACTACAGTGTGGCCCGGAAATGAGCTGTAATGAACAGCATTGAATCAATTCATCTTTAAATGCAGCAAGAACAAAGCCTAATAATTATCCACAGCAGCTTAAATTGAGAAAACCACAAATGGATTTGCCTTTTGAAAGTCAGGGAAAGGGCCAAGAAATGTTGCAGCCAAAGGCTAAAAGAGTTAACTGAGGTCTCTGAATGTCAGACTCCTGCTTTCTAAGCACTGGCTCAGAGGTTTCTGATTCAAGTCGATGGCCAGCATGCTTTTATCAGACGTTAGTGTTTATAGAAGCAATACAAAACAGGATTTTGTTAAATGTATATATTATGCCAGATCAAAATATAAATTGAAACATCTGTGTCCAAGCTAATCTCAGATAGAGCAAGGAGATTATTTGAATTGTGTGTTTCCTTTTGTGACCTTTTTAGATGCAGCTTTGTTTGAAAGGGGGAAGGGATAGCTTTCTAAACTTTTTACTCCTAAGTAACAATGCCAATAGTCCAGTATAACAGCAATATCTTTTAAAATCACCCAGCTGAATAGCAAAAATCCTTTAGTAATTTCCCAGTATTGTTATACAGGGACCTCTAAAAAATAAACTATAGTCATATAAATAGAGGCATGTAGTTTTAAGCATGTTACAAGCCATTCATGACATAAGTATTCAATTAAAACTGCTTTTATGAGCAATAATCACATTCTGAAAAGGCAAACATGAACAGTTTGTGGATATAGCCATAATGCCTGCAAAATTAACTTTCAAAAAAAGCAAGTAAACAAAGTTCCGTCTCTCTGCTACTTAAATAAAAGATTTTAAAATTCCTTTGCTCCTGCCTCCAGGACACAAGGGACAGGAAGGAAAATTATTTTTTTATTATTTAAAAAATAAGGTAATTATTTGCCTTTATGCATTAATGTTATCAAAAAACAATCTCAGTTTAACTGAAACTATGATTACAATAAACAAATTTCAGTTACGGAACTAATAGAACAGAACAGCTGTAGTTTCCAACAGTATAAATCTGGTTAACAGGCAACAGTATAGCACTTTAAAGAAGTAAGATAGAAACTTTTCGCTTTATAGGTCACTTCATATTTAGTCTTGAGTTGCAAGTAATTTAGGACAAAATTTCATGGTACCTACCTCTGCTCTAGAAGTACGTGTTGGTTTACGACCCACTCTTAAATCCATAGAAGCCATTTTTATTACACTGACACAATATTACAAAATAGCCAACAAAGTTTGCAAGGAACACCTCTTCTCCCATTCTCCTGACTCTCCCCTTTAATCTTTGTTTTGAATGCTATTTCATTCTCAGCTCCTAACACACTGCTTGTCATGCTGACTCTGATTAACTATTGTCATTTATGAAAAATAGAATGAAGTCAAGGCTGAAAAGGGCTTACATAAAATAGAGATGATGATCATTATTTTATGGGATGAATTTGGAGGAATGATATAGGGAATGTCAGAAAAAAAATTTTCTGGATGACAATATAAAAATATTTTATAATATCTACAAAATTTTACAGTATACAATGTAAACCAGAACAAAGTCCACTGAAATCCCGTTGCTTAAGATGACCATGAAGGGCCAATCCCTTATCTGTTAAAAGGCATTTTCGAGTTTTTAAAATCATACATAGCATGAACTCTGATATCACACCTGTCAGCAAAGCTACACTTTGTATTGCTGTGCCATTAAATAAAGCTACTTTAGGCCACTGTTATCACTCCATCCCTTAGCAAATAGTGTTGAATAAAATGTTGACTAGATTTTATTTTATCCCTAAATTTATTTCATAAATTCTTCACTCTTCAGAGGGCCACAGATATAGAAACATAGTTTAGGCACAAAAAAGCATAAATAGATCAACTGAATCTTTAACATTGACTTGAATGAAGTGGGACACAATAATATCCCATTTCCTTTCACTGATGTTGGCTTGTATAGCAGGGTGATATACAGATTTATCATGATTATCTGAAGGAATGCTTTGCTTATCACACCTGAGGGAGTGGAGCATTGGAATCTATAATCTCTGATAGATGACTTTTTAGATTCTCAGATTTTGGGGGAAGTTTTTTAATTTCCAAGTTCCAAAATTTACTGGGAAAGAGTGTAGGGGAACTTACATACTTCTGGCTGAAGTTTCTCATATCAGTGATGTTTTTCCATTAGAAAAATTTAAAAAATATAAAAAATATGGTTTTCACTGACAAAAATTGTTTCAGTCAAAACTGAAACAAACTTAAAAGCAGGCTCTATGTGAATTAGATCCAACTTTACCTTTTCAAAACAACAGCCTGAAATCTTTTGGTTTCAGTTCCTTTACCTCAAAGATGTTAACTTATGTTAAATGAAGCTCCATATCCATATCTACTTGGAAAATACACATTGTTTAGGAGAAGTTTTGCTATTGCTTAGCTTCACCCTCCTGTTTTGTGTTGAAGAAAATATCACCTTTGTATCACAGGAACATGGTGGGGGGAAAGGTCTGATCATCCCTATTTTCTGTACAAATCCATCACTGAAAATAATCCATTTAGCATCCTATACTAGCACTGAACTAAAAAGATTCTGGTAATAGCCAGTAGGGCAGGGAGAATTCAGGGGACACAAATAGCTCCATAATCCACTCCCAGTTTGCAAAGAGACCTCTTATACAATAATTATGTACCCCTCCTGGGAAATGAACATGCTTGAACACCTCTAAGAAGTGCCTGTATACCAGTGCCAACAGTATGGGAAACAAACAGAAAGATTTGGAGATCTGTGTGCAGTGACAGGGCTTCATCTCATCGCATTTACAGAGACATCGTGGGACAGCTTGTGAGATTGTAATGCTGTCATGAAAGGCTACATGATTTTAGGGAAGACAGGACAGAAAGATGTGGTGGTGGAGCTGCCCTTTCCATAAAGGAAGTCCTGGGATGCATGGAGCTTCACCTTGGGTAGGATAATGAACTACTCGAGAGTTTCTGGATTAGCATAAAAGTGCAGACTTTTGAGGGTGACACAGTGGGTATTTGTTACAAGCCACCTGAGCAGGAAGTGGATAAGGCCTTTTACAGACAACTAGAAGCAGCCTCACAGACACAGGCCCTGGTTCTTATGGGGGACTTCAACCACCCTGGCATCTGCTGGAGAAGCCATACAGCGAAGTACTAACACTCCAGAAGGTTCCTGGAAAGCACTCCTAATAACTTTCTGATACCAGTGATGGAAGAACCAACAAGGAATGATGTGCAGCTCAAACAAAAAAGGAGGGCCTGGTTAGAGATGTGAAGCGAGGGGGCAGCCTTGGCTGCAGTGACCATGAAGTCATGGTGTCCAGCATCCGGCAAGGAGGAAGCAGGGTAATGAGTACAAGCGCAACCCCAGACTACAGAAGAACTACCTTTGTCGTCTTTGGGGACTTTCTTGGAAGAATCCCATGGCATTTGTTATGTAAAGCCTGCTGAAAAAACTGCATTGGCATTTAGAGAAGCAGAACCACCTCCAAGCAACTGGATGTTAAGTCAGCTCCACAACTATAAGCCTAAAGCAGCATCTAAATGAGATTTTGAACTGTATTTATGCTACTTTTTCTCACTTGGATCTGTAACTCAAAAGCCATGGGTTTCCATTGCTCTAGATTTTCCCAAGATCTACACTAAGATCTATAAATTTCTTGCATTGAACCAGCATTCAGCACTATTTGACCTTAAACTAAAAGGGACAGAAGACATGAAGAATTAGAGTTACAACCTGAAGTTTTCAAGAGTGTCAATTGATAGAAGCTGGTCACCCTGCAGAACTCAACACTTTTCACCGCTTTCTAACGCGTGTGAAACAAAATTCTTTGACCTTACTGTCCCAAGATACAGCTAAAGTAAAATAAACACATCCAAAATCAAAAATTATTCTTAAGGCACCAATCTCTTCCTCAGCAGAAGATAAAGGATGAAAAACTTGTGAAGTATGTTAATCACTTAGCTAATGTTGAACTGGAAGGTTCTCAGTTAAGAAAAAAGAAGGTGGAAGATTTTGCATACAGTAATAAAAAAATAAAATCCTGTGAGGATAATGTAGGGTCCAGCAACCCATAAAGACCTGATACTAACATTCTTCAAAGCCATTTCCAAAGTGTGGAAAAAAAACCTTTTACATTTAAAGAAATATTCATAACCCCTTTTTTGTCACTTACTTGATTTTCCTCTGAATTCAAGAAAAATAAAATGGCTAATGGACTGCTAAAATGTTTCTGTTCCAAGTCTATAGTCATCTATTCTGAGAACTATATAACCAGTCTATCAGGATTTTCAGTTTTTACCTAGCAGCCTTGGGGCTTTAACAAAAGCTTATTATTTATGTGCACAAAGTTTGGACCGTAAAGCCGGAGCTTTTCTGAGTCCTTGGATCACTTTTAAATGTGGCCTTTTTTCCTCCTCTGTTCAACAGTGATCGCCTATATCCATCAATCCATCTTTCCTAGGCAATTTTAAAACCACAAAGTAAAAATTAATTGGTCTCTTGATTTATCACAGGGCCTTCCACATACAGACAAGAATATAAAATCAGTGGAAATTGTTAGGAGAATGAGGTATTCTTTCCTTAAATGTATAATCAAGCACAAAGAAGATAAAATTACAGGGGATACCATTTTCCTTTAGTCTTGAAATAAAGGAAATATCATTTCAACCTGACAGCATATCAGATGTTTCACACTTACCAGTTCTGTTGTTTTCCTGCCCTACACCTCACGTCTACTATTTCAGCAATTAAGACTAAACACACTTTTGTGACATGTAGGTGACCAGATGTCCTTCACTGACATAGCTGGAGCCTTCACCCAACCCACTTGGTCACTACCAGTTGATCGTGCTAATGAAATACGAGTCAAGCCCATAGGTGGCAAAACCTTCTGAGGTCAAATCTATACCATGACATAGAAATAAGAAATGAAAATTTCTCCTGAACAAAAGATGGAGCATGGTACGCTATCAAAGATTTAGGGCTTGAGGAATAAGGTCAGCAAGTGGCAAAATACCCAAAAGCAGTTACTGACCAGTAGCCCCTCTGCTTACTTCAAAGAGTACATCTTTATATTGTTCCACTTGGTCCCTTTGAAAGGAAAACCACAAAATGGTGGCTTTTGAGAATAAAAGCATCCACATCGCACGCTAGAATGAAACACTTATGAAGTTTTACTGTCACTTCTTTTGCCAATGACATTTTTGTCAGAAAAAAAAAGAAATTCCAAATTTGTTAACTCAAAGCAGTTTTAGTCTCTAGCAGAATTTGCAACTGTACATGTCATTAACCTCAGAATACTCTGCAGTCCACAGTGGCTAAGAGCAGAAGAGATGCCACAGTCAAACTACAAATATATTCTAGAAGAACACAGCCATGAAAGCACAGGCAATGCTAGCTGAAGAAGAAACACAGCAAAGCATCGAGAACACACTGCCCTTGGGTAGTATCTGTTGAGAGACAGAAAGGATGGGAAGGATGAAGGCTGCATTTGCCTGCACAATGCGTGAGGGAATGCAATAGCATGTATTTGACCTATCCTCCCTCTACTGCACGACAGTTTGTGTTCCCCTGCTGCCATAATTTGATCCAACTCCAAACTGCGTTTCCAATGAACTAGTCTTGAAAGGAAGAAAAACAGAAAGAAAAATTCTCAGTCAAACCCTCATTTGAACTGTTTCTGAAATTTCAAAAAACATAATCATTACCCCTTCAAAATTAGATGCATTTCCTGTTTCTAAATAAAACAAGGATCATTCCCAGAATACTATAAGAACAGTTGTTACAGCAAAATCAGAAGAAGAAAAGGTCAGATGCTTTACAAGAAAGTATGTTATGAAATTTCCAGTATGATTTTGCAAACTTTGTAGAATCCAAACATTTTGTAACATAATCCAAACTTCTATTAATAATTAAATAACAATACTTAACCCCCTTTTGGGGGTTGAATAAGTACACTAGAGTATTCCAGAGAATATTAAAGATGGAAGCTGGTGATTCCCAGTTTTGATCTTGAGTCTGAATCAGATAAAATGAATTTTTACATTTTAAAGGGGTATTTCTGGGTTTCTTCAGGTGAATCTGCAGATAAACAGTTTAGAGATTATTTGGCAGAGTATCAATTATTTTGCACATGCCCAGTTTTGTGATCTTCTTTTAGTCGAACACTGTTTTGTGTGTACTGCTTTGCAGATTTAATGTCATTTCAGCATTTTTCAGGTTTTGGATATCTACATAAAAAAACTACACTGCACAGGAGAGTGGAAGACAAAAAAAACCACATAACTTCCAGTTTTTCATGTTGACATTTAAAGTCAACATCCTATACAGTGATCTATGTTTGATTTCTCTCAGCCCTGGCTCTATACTCTGCAAACTCCTGTCATTATTACAATCCCAGTATCAGGACCAGGCTATTGAGTGTGAGTCTATGACCCAACTACCTTTACTCCATGCAGTCAAAAAAACCCCAAATGCTCTCCTTTGCTGCCTTCAAAGCATCACAGGAGGGTGGAGAGCACGCTACCACCCTGGAGATAATCTTGTGTTTTCCACAAGATAGTAGCTTTTTGCCTTGTCAGACTGGTTTGACAAAAATGCACAGATCTCTGAGGTTTATTGGGGTTGCACAGCTTGAAAGAGCCATCTGACGTGTATAACAAACATTGAACAGGCAGAGGCACAGCAACAGGTTACCATGGTGCAGGAAGAGAGGAGGATTACACAGTATTCATACGGAGGAGGGAACACGGCAGGGAAATCATGTTTCATTACAAGTATATTGTCCAAATTAGCCAAACTACATTCTTCATTCAACCAATTCCTTGTTGAACACTGGCTCATAAAATAAAGCACTCCTCCTTTATATTTCTCTATTTACGATACAAATGAGACTATTTGGAGATCTTGAGGGGGGAAAAAAAAAGGAAAGAAATCTTAACCAAAATGTGACCTTAGCAGATGCAATTCAATCTGATTTCCACTACATTAACCTACGGATGCTTATACAACTGCATAGCACAGTAACTGAGAGACAAAACAATGGAAGTTTTAAAGCTTTATTTATTGCTCATTCCCAAAACATTCAATCGCCATCATGCTTCAACTGCCAAATCTAAATTAGAGAGTTTTAAAAAAAAATCGTACTCTTCAGGGGAACATTAGAGCTCTATAGAGAGGTGCAAGCTCAAGGAGATGGAGTATCTGGCTAGAGACCAACTTGCCTATAAGGCCAGACCAAGTGGACCCATATGGATAGCTTTTAGAAAATTGTAAGTGGTAACAAGTAGAAAAATTCCCTCCCTTCCATGTTCAGACTCCTTTTTTGTCATTAGTAATTAAAGTGTACTTACTGCTATTAGCAGATTACAGAAACTTCCACCAGAACCTAAACAATTTTCATTTAATCTAATCACTTCCTTATTTATTCATGTTTACCCACAATTTCCCTCCTCTTTCAGTTGGATTGCTATGTAATATTACAAAGCATAACAAAAGCTGATTTGCTACTAATTAAGTGCAGCATATTAAGCTCCTTTTCCAAAAACGCAAGGAAAATACATCAAATCTCAGTCTAAAGGTTTAAAGCAATTAGTAGAGTAAAAGGTCAAAAAGATTACCACTGAAGTTTTTTTATGTGCTACATCTACAAATTGCTAGAAACATTAAATAATTTGCACTTTTGCTGGCATAATTATTCTATACAATGTTTGGCAACTAAGTTATAAATCTGTGCTAGTGATCAATAATACATTTAAACTCTCATAAAAAAATTGGCCCAAGCCACACATTTTTAATTTGCGCAGCTTTCTTTCCTTCTATTTTCTTACTCAGTATGCAACTGTGCACTGCTTCCTTTCTTTTCTATTATCCAACTAGTGACCACATGCAGGACGTTGTTCAAACTGTTAATACCAAAATCTCATAGAGTACCTTCCAAAAGCCAGGATTTATCATAGATATCCATTGTAGAGGAAATTGCTCATTTACTTTGGTTATAAATTTTCTATTTTCCCATCAGTACTTTGCAGAGGAAATAAATTTGGGAATCAAATTATGTAAGACCATTACGTGCTCTCTGATCTATCTGCTTTTACATAAAAAGAAAAGTAATCCTTTTCATACTTCCTGAAAATATGTTTACTTCATTAAAATGAAAAAAATTATAAGGAGAATGAGACAAAGATATCTATTCCTGAAAAAAAAAAAACAAACAACACCAACTAATCCCATTTCTAGTGAACTTGAAGCCTTCACATCAAGAAAGTAGTATCTTCTTCTCCGACACAAATTTTATATTATACTATAGTATTATATACACATATGAATAAATATGTAAGTATAAATTCTAAAAACATAACATAGACATGAAGTACTGTATATATTTTCCAAAGAGAAAACTGAATTTCACAGAAGTTGTTCATCACAAAGAATAGTATTATTGCATTCCCGTTGTTCATAATGTTAGTTAACACATGGAAAAAACACAGTGAAGACTAGGAATCTTCTACCAGTGGTACCTGGTTAATGATATTAGCCAACCCTAGAATCATGCCTAGCATTTATTTTACATTTCCTCCCATCACAAGACAAAAATTTCTAAACTGACACATCTTCAGTTAGCATCTCATCATAAATTAACTTCAGTATGTCCTTTCTTATGTTAACTAATACACCTTTTTACCTTTTGGGATGCACTATTAAGTGAATTTCCTAATGCCAGACAGTACATCACCCTCAAAACCAAATTGGAACCCATAATATTCCTGGACAGATTTATGCTTAATCCCTCAGATACCACAGTCCCCTACACAGCATGCAGTAAAGATCTGTCTGCATGGTCAAGCTGGAAAATAAACCCCTGAAGGAAGTAAAAAAAAAATGAGATAGCTGGGGGAAGACAGGGGAGCAGGATGCAAACCTAGTGGAAGCTGGACTGTGATTCAAAGTGAGGTACATTCTCCTCTCCTCCTCCCAAAAGAGTGTTACTGATAAAAACATTGCACAGACATGTGTATTAGGATGAAGTCCCGGTTATCATTTATGCATTTAAATTATTAAACCATGCAGGCAAGAGGAGCGAAACAAAAATAGAACAAACAGGGCAACCCCCATGACACATCCTGATCGCGATGGATGAACAATGAACTGAATACTTCCAGCTGGACAGGAGCGTCATCTCCGCACTGTGTGATGTATTAGTGAAAAGCCAAGCAGAGGTTTCTCATTTCAGTCCAGAGTTAGTCAACTCCACTCTTTCAGAAAGTGGTTTTCATAGGAAAGCAGATTTGAAAGTCTAAATTCAAATACAGTAAAAGAATAAAACAAAATGTAAAAAAACAGTTCAAAATCAATCACTGCTTGACAGAGTTGTCACAACACACTCTCTCTCTTCATTTCCTTAATGACATGAACCGAGAACACAATTCTCTGCTGAATAGTTTTGATTCACTTGCATACTGCTTGCATTTTCTTTATCCAACAGAAAGGTATACTATAAAGTTGAGTGAGGCTTGGGTATTTTTATTCCCCAATCACTCTTTCTGCCAATTTTTTTATACTCTCTTGTTTTGCTTCAGGCTTCAGATGCAAGAAAACTTAAATGGTAAACCCCAATTTGAAATCACCATGTTTAACTACATTAACAATCAGTGATACTTGGCACAATTCTAGGTCACAGCAGTTTAACCTTGCTGGTTTAAATATGGTCAGATTGTAGAAAAAAACACAAACCACAACCAAACAAAAACAAAAAACCCATACCAGCGAAGAAAATTTTGAAATATCCTTTACCCCTCCTTACCTTTAAACTGCAGAAAACATTAAGCAGTATTTTCCTATAACCCATTCCGACTATCATAGAACTGATGTAAAGCCAGTTCAGTGCCCCAGTGCTTCCATTTCCTGTTACGTAGGGATACTGACACTTACTTATCTCTTCAGCAAAAAACCTTTGAGATGTACATATAAGAAATGCTAGGGAATGGATAAATTATAGAGTTGGTGATTTCATTTTAAAGTATATACTTATATCAAACATAGGTGTAAAAACAGTCAAGTGGGAAACTGAACAAACATTTGATCACTAGTAAAATTAGCACACTGTGTACTTTCAACTTCGTCCTTGAAATTGTCTAAAGTAACCGACCATATTTTTGGTTACTTAGCAATACTGTATGACTTCTAGATATGACTTCATCTTGGAAGCTTTAAAAATTCTGTTTCTGAGTTCACAACCATGACCAAGAAAAAAGTGTTCTTAAATTTAAGACTGGTACAATTGCAGTACAAAGTAGTTTTTCCTTCTTTTTGTGACTTTTTTACATACCATTCTAGATACAAGGAAAAAATCAGTGTCAGTCTCCTCAGAGGGGAAAGTGAGGCACTGAGTACAAACACCCGTTCTGCTCTCACCACCAGCTGGGACAGCTGCACTTCCCATGTGGTAAGTGTTACCCAATGGCACTGATCAACATCAGAAATTCCCTTGTCTTTTGATACTCTTTAATAACTGTAATCTGAATATCAACTAGGTGAAATAAATGGAAATATTGCTTACCATCTGTATGTCAAAAGGAAAAAAATGGTGGAGGGAACTGCATTTTTTTGGAACAGTGGATAAAACATGTCCCATTACAAGAGTAACATACTTTACTATAAGCATTTCTCTCTTTTTAATTTTTTTCTTACCAATAGCAAGGATCTTAAGGGCAAGACGCTGCCCACAGGGAGCATTTGCCCCAAAGCATCCTTTCTCTGAATGTGTCTCCTTTTAATCTCCAACACTGTGGTCTAATTTTGAGAAACTGAATGTTGTCAACTCCTACTGACTTTAGCAGGGACTGCCAATGTATTTTCCTCAAACTGATTTTATTAGTTCATCTAATAAAACCATCACCTTTCCCTCTAAAGCTCATCCCTGAATGCAAAGTAGTCAGCCTCTTTCAGATGCCCTTTGAACTACCTTAACCAAGTGGATATTTAGATGAAGACTGCAAAACCTTTTGCTCTTCCACAGACTACCTACCACCTGAATCTTCTAAACTTCAGGGAGAAATATATATGAAGAGGTATTTCTACCAAGCACCTGGGACCGATAATACATTTCCTCACATTTCCTCCTGTATACCTTAACTTTTTATTGATCCTTTTCTCCAGTTTGTCCAGAGACAGATAGTATAACCTTGGACAGATATTCAAATGAGACACTAGCAGCAATGTTCAGCTGTGTAGGAAAACATGTAAGGCTTCTACATCAAGTCTTACTCTTTCTGGAAAGATGATGCAATAGCAATTTATTTTTTAAAAACTTATTATGGCTTCATTAACACATTGTACATTCTTATACTCAGCAGCAAAGGACAAAAATTCTGCTATAGCACCTATCAGCAATAGGTCCTAATAACAAAAGGCAAATAGAGAAATCTATTTGTATTTTTATATATATATACACAGATATGTAGACATACATACACACACATATATATGTACACATAATATATATAAAAAGTAAGCAGGAGTAATTGCTTTTCCCAGGATGAACACTGGGGAAAAAAATGAAATATAAGAAGAAATAACAACTTCCACACAAAGATGCCTTTCTGTGGCTTTTACATTACCTAGATCCATCTGTCAAAGCACATTCTGCAATAGGTTGTGTAACTGACACTTCAGAAATTATGGCTCTGATTCAGGAAAGACTTAGTCCATCCCTCTCCAGTTAAATATTTAAGTATTTTAAGTACACGCTGAAAGTCCTGTTGAAGTTACGGACTTGCCCAAGCAGTTTTCTTAAATGGAAAATGTTGACTTGAGTGAAGCTTATATGAACACATTTATTTTTGTGAATTAATGTCCCCCCTCATCTGAAAACAAGACCATGAATAACACACAAGACTAAGGATCAGTGATGACAATATAGCAAGTGTCAGAGGAAAAGGGAGAGATTTATCTTGATAATCTGCAGTAAAACCTGCATAACTCTAACCAGTGCCAAAAGCGACAGATGCAGGACTTTACAATAAATGCAACATTAATTACAGAAAGTTTAAGGTACTAATGACTTCAGCCTCCAAACTGAGACACAGGGAGTACATGTCCACACTGAAGCTCCCAGTGCAGCTAAACATATCTTATCTTTAAACTATTTCAGGCAAAAATAGTACCTGATCAGGGTGTATGGTGCCTCTACAGTTTGTTTGATTTAATATAGGAACTGACATACATTAAAATTGCTTCCTCGAAGCTGAAACTGAAGTATTAAGGAGTTGACAGCTGTGGGACTGTATATATGCCACCAATGTAAGGATCTATTATCAGAGCAACACCTTTCACATTTACAACGCACTACACTGCAGCAATGAAGATTCACAAGTAACAAGTTCAATGTGAAAAAATGCTTGAGTTACCCTTTCGGCAAAATATAGTATGTGTGAAGGAACAAGGCCACACCAAAACAAGGCCCATTACATGACTTAGAATCTGTGCCACAAAACTCTATTTGAGATGGGGAGTCACTACATAGGCAGTGGACCCTAAATTTTTTTCTATTGCAGCCTTGGACCTGCCCATTCCAAGGATGCCAGATTCAGCATGCCATTAAATCTCCAATAAAAAGCTCACAAGAGAGGAGAAAATGACAAAAATCCACACTTGTACCTGAAAAATTGATCTCTTCTTGAAAACCATAATTTAATTTTAGTTAGCTTGCATTACTAAAAAAAAAAAAAGAAATAAAGAAAAGCACAGGGTTTTCCTCTGATTCTTCATTCCAACCACAAAAAAACCAAACAAAAAACAGTTATGAAAATAATAAATTAAACTGCAAGTAACTCCAGTTAATAGATTTACTTTTAGCCAAATATGAAGCAGCTTCAGTGCTTGTGAAAGAAAGGAAACTTCCTTTATTCAAAAACTTCCAAAATTCTGTGAATGAACTTTTTAGCATTCGTAAGTATGAATTCTTATCTTTGAAATATACTATTAAGATAGTTCCCAGTTAGCAATTAGCAAGATCATATGTAGCAGTCTATACAAATTAAAAAACAAAGAAATTACCAAGAATGATGTAACAACACAGACATTACCAAGCCTAGAAGAAAATGATGGAGTGCTGTGTCCTTTTGTAGGCATTTTGTCATCCCAATCTGTATGTACAACTGTAGGTTATATGGTGCTCATGGCAGCATCAGAAGAGGAATATTTTCAAACAGTCAGCTTTGAACAGGCTACCTCAGAAGCAAATTCAGGGGAGAAAGCTGAGGCAGAATGCTTCACTAAAAAAGTTGTAGTTTACATTCTGCTTCACACCTGGTCCACTCAAAATATGCTCAAGGCAGAACCAAGCACTGCTTTTTCCCTTGCTTTTTATCTTGTGCGTTATAGAGCATCAAGCATGACAAAGTTAGCCAACACCAGAGAAAGTGGAAATAATATCCAGGCCCCAGCTCCAATGTCCCACAGGAACCTAACAATGAGGAATGCAGAACAGGGCTCTGCTTTTCTGGTCTGCCATTGGAAGGCTCCAGGCACAGCAGTGGGAAAGTTGCAAGAAGGCAAAGGAGAAACAGAACCTAATTTCTGCCAGTCAATAGACCCTCATATGGCAATTCTTCTAAGCGGGAAGTGGGTAAGACATCAACAGAACGACTCTTGGTGACCTCATGATTCACTGGGATAAAACAGCTCCTACCAAGTATGGTTTTCTCTACTTCCTTTTCCCAGTGCCATACTCTATATGACCAGTCCAGCTAAGGCTGGTCTCTGTGTACTAGAACAGCATGTTACAAGGGGTGGGGGCTGCAATTCTGCCATTATGAACTCTGAGTAAGGCCTATATTAAAAGACCAACACCGCTATAAGAAATTTGACTGTAGCTCTTTCATGCCAGTTACTTGATGCAAACGTACATTTTGAACTTTGCTGCCTTGGGAAGGGGAGGAAAAATTAATTTGTAAACAGCTGCATTTTCCAATTCATATACCAACCACCTTGTACTCCAAGGCTCGGTCTGTTACAGCAGTCATAATTTTACACTCACTGGGAGTATGCCTAAGCATACACATGCACATGCATGTTTGAATACATACACACTAAAATTACAATACATGTGTAAATTTCATTCTATATTTACTCATTTGCTGTAAGCACCATTGCTAATGGAAAATAGACCATGTCTCCTTCTGAAGGGAATGATTAGGACCACATGTTTCACTGACTCTTATGTTGAAGTCCTTGCCGATATTTTTGAAACCAAATTACTAACAGCAAACTAAACTTATTTCCCTGGTGAAAACCACTGGCTACTAACCTAGTGAATATGAATACATTTGTCCCTAAACATGCAAGTAATCATCGTATAAAGCCAGAGGCCTAAAATGAATAGGTATGGGGCAGATGAGAGCAAGGTTCATGTGCAATAGTAACATACTCTATAACCGAATGACTTTGTTTATCTGAGAAACTCAGTATTACATCACTTTTCCTAAAGAGAATATAAACAGGACATTTTTGAAGAAACAGTTACTTAATGTGCAACTTGTCACCACTATCAGCTTTAACATAATAAAATACATGTGGAAAATCCCTTGAAGCAAACCTTCTGCAAAGCAGATTCTTCCCTAGTCTGGGTCAGAGGGTGTGTATGTCTATGAAGGAAATGCTATCTCTTTCTCTTTCACACACCCACTCACTGTAGGTCATACAGCAGAGCTCACTGTTGTGATGTTTCTGCTGTATGCGTGGCATCAGTTCCTTGAGGTAAAGAACTTACCATTGTTTCTTGGGGACCATCTGTGCCTTATAAAGAAAACCAACAAATCACACTTCAACATATTAAATAGCAGCACTCATTGAGATTTCAGCCAAAGACCTCTAAAGTGCTTGGCAGACAGTGAATAAAGCATGTTTCAGCAAGGTAAATATTACTCTCCATATTTTCTAAGTATGGAAAACACAGCACTACCTAGCTGAATAACTTAACCAAGGTCACTCTGAAAAAAAAACACGGAACTGACAAACATTATGATCAGCCTCCAGACTCTACTTTTGAACCACCAGACGAGAATCATTATGTTTAGATGGATGTTTGTACAATCTGATCTGGCAAGGTATGAAGCATTTCTGGGGGATAAAGCCCCTCATTTCTCTCTGACTCAATGTACAATATTGGTACTAATATGCCAGGAGTGAGCAAGCCAGAGCAATTTGCTCCAGGTTCCATATTAAGAGGTTAAAAGAATTTTTCCAGTAAATGTATCGTAACACTCCTTCAGCTCCTGAATAATTGCTGAGTACAACACTGAAGAACCCCTCATGTGCTAATCGCATTTTCTATACCTAAGGAAACTTCAGTTTAGCCTGATAAACACCTCCTAGCACAGCTCTGTCAAGATTTTGACAGCACCAATTTTATGCAATACCTTTGTCCTGTGAGCAAAGGTTGACAATTTTTTTCAAATTCTGATATGCAGAAGTACCAAAAATTAATGAGCAGGCAACCATTATACTCTTATTTATTTTAACTTTGTAGCCTTAAAATCAGAGCTCTGAATAAAGAATACCATCTTTAAGCCACTCTAGTATTTTATCCCTTTTGATATCACACATCTTGAAACTGTTTAAATTTTCTGAGCCACTCTAATTGTTCTCAAAGGTTATGACAGAAATAGAATTATCTGTTCCATTTCTTTTATCAAAAAAAAATATATAGCTGAATAATAAGAGCAATAGAGAAAACAGATGAGGAGGTATACAGAGATGTAAATTTTCCATTTCCATACAGCAAATAAATAATTTAATGCAATTACAAAACTACTGTTGCAGTCATAGTTGACATTTATTATACAGTAGAATCTCTCACAACATCACTGGCAAAAGAGAATTATAGGTGAGCAGCAGCAATGGGTTAATAAAAGATGGTATGCTATTAGATACAGCTTTTACAGGTTTGCATCTGAAAGTCATAACATAACCTTTTATTTCATGTGTCACTGTGACAGAAGGTTTTCAAGGCACAGTACTTGAAACTGCAAGATGTTAAACAGATGTACTGTACAGCCTTCCAGATTTAAATCATGAGAACTGCATTTGCAGCCTGTGTGTTGTATCTCCATTTTTTTCCCTTATCAGCTCTGGATGCTTTAAATAAAACCGTCTGGTTTATGCACCACTTTTTTTTCCCTGTAACTTTTTTCCTCCTAATACAGTGGACCCTAAAATCACTTCCTTCCTCCTTTTTTTTTTCTCTTCAGACTTAAAAAAAAAAAGTTATTCAGAAATATATCTCTTGGGCAAGGAAATCTCTTTCTCCTTACTCTGCAGGTGCTGGCAAACTGATCCAATTTCTTAGTGTAAAAAAAATCATCCACTGAAGAAAAAGGCAGAAGTGAAACCAGTAAAAAGCAAAAAATAAAAGCAGGCCTGCTGAAATTTCAGCTTGAACATGCCTCTAAACTACCGAAATATTCACTATATAGTTCTCTACCTTCTCCACTTTAACTGTTGCTTGCACTCTAACAATCCTCTATTAAGAAACATTTGCATAGTCGTACAATTTAGTTTTCATGCCTACTCAGAGGCTACTACTTTTGTCTTTGAAACAATGAATGCAATCATACTTTAAATACATCATTAGTAGATCATTGCAGACCTCTGGTAGTCTTCTGGTCCAAATTTTCTGTAAAGCAGAGGCTGTTCAGGGTCTTGTTCAGGCATGTATTGACTGTCTCTAAGGATGAGGATTTCACAGAATGTCTGATCTAAAACTAACTAAAACCACTGCAAAACTTTTCTTCCTTATTTTCAGAATTTCTTTCGTTGCAACTTACGCCCATTGCCTGTTATCATGTCAGCATGCACTTCTGGTGCTGTGATTTACTTATTTAGTGCAACATGGAATTAGTATTTCTCACAAGGACACACTGCTGCCTCTTGTTCAGCTTGCTGTGCATGAAGATCCTTGGGTCTTTATGTGTAAACCTGCATTCTATCCAGTCAATCCCTAAGCTGTAATGCTGCTTGAGGCTTTTCAGTCTCAGGTGCAGGACCCCATATTTGCTTTTCTTGGACTTCATGAGGTTCCTGTTAGACCGCTTGTCCAGCCTGTGAAAGTCCCTCTGAACAGCAGCTACACTCCAACATATCAACTTCTCTCCCCAGTTTGGTGTCACTTGCAAACATGCTGAGGTTCAGTCAGTCCCCCGTCCAAGTCATTAATGAGGAGTTTAAACAATATTGGCCCCAGTAGGGACCCCAGGGAAACAGTATTTTACATACCACTGGGTATACAAAGGCTGAACTCACAAACCACATTGTATGATCCATGCAACACTGCATGAAATAAAAGAAGTTTCCAATTAATAAAAATATGTAAATTCACTAAATTGGACAAATAATTTTGTGCTAGTGAGCATAGTACAATGGCTAGGATTTTCACTATATTATAATGGCATTTATGCATTTTTGCATTGATGCATATCCTTTAATTAACATTGCTGGTATTGTTCCTAGGTATTCAGTGCTACAGAGAAATGTGGCATGTAAATGAATGGTGGAAGCATACTCCTTAATCCAAAGGATTTTTTAAATCTCAATAAAATATACTAGAAAAAAATGACAGTGTGTCAGCCATCACATCAGAGAATAAATGAGTGCATCTAGATACTAAAATTGCAATTTTTTGCAAAAAATAGGCAATATATATACTTACAGACCCACACATATATATCAAAAGGCCCAGTGAATTTGCATTGCAAATAACAGCAAGAGAAAGAGACAGTATTTCCAGCAGAGAGAAAGAGACTAGGCATATAAAGATGCACATCATAGCAAACAATTCCAAAATAAAGACAACCCAGCAACACCATCTAGCTTTTCATCCATGCAGAACATAGGCAAACCCTTTGAAGCAGTCACAACAGAAACAAAAATATTAAAAGAAAATCTTTTATGGGGGAAGAATGTATGAAACTCAATAATGAAATGGAAACTATTAAACATTGTAAAGTGTAGACTAGTAAAGTGTAAAAAAAACCCGCATGAATAATCACACTGTTGTGAATGCAACGTTGCACGAGAAGCATGCTGGTTGATGGATTGGGGTCAGAAATGCTCAGCACCTTTCAGATTCAACTCCCTGGAGCTTTTGAGTTTAGGAAAAGGCCAAAGTAAGTGCAAGCAGGTGAAGATTCCATCTTGTTCTGAAAAAAGCATATATAAATTGTTTCTGTTGTAGCTATCTCTTTTCTTGGTATTTGTCTAATTAGCAACAAGAAAATATATTCCAAAGCTCGCTATGCTAAAATGCTCATAGAACACTCCATGCAGAAATATCTGTTTCTCAGGTGTTTGAAAGCAAGAAAATGCACAAATCAACACTCAACTGTTGCCACTGTATGCAAAGCTGTGAAGTTAGCCACACTTTAAAGCTGGAGCTTTAAATCATCATCTTACTGGAGACAACCAACTTCACCCAATCTGTGAAGAACTTTCTGCCTAAAAATGAACATAAATGAAATAAAAGTTTTCCTATTCTGCCTTCTGCTGTTATCCATCATTATGCTTATCTTGATTTAAGGCAGTATAAAACAGTACCAATTAAAAAAAAATAGAGAAGTGTTTTCAAATGCATAACACATTTAACTGAGTTTAAGTCAGCTGTAAAAAAAAAAAAAAAAATCAACTGTTCCAAAAGCATGTAGTATTTCCACAATACAAAAAGGGGACTATGAAGTTCAGTTTTCCAGCCAAAAGTCAAATATTCCTTAAAAAATTTGTGTTTTTAAAGTAACATTTTACCAAAAATCTAGAACTTAGCATAAACCTTCTGGAATATGGAAAGTCAGAATGCTCATAAATATATTTGGGACAATAAACAAGCAAGATTTTATTAAAAAGATGAACTTTATATTTGGCATGAAGTTGCTTTTAAAGTTTCTAAATACCAGAGCCAGGTGAATAATTGATTACCAGCCTCAGATCTCCTCAGTATGAAGAAAAATATCTAGTGTGTACAAGATGCATGAGATGTTCTAATTGAACTGAAGACAACCATTTATATATCTCTGTTGTGAACTACTTCCAGACTCCTGTGACACACCCTCTTCCTGCTACACTTGTCCAAAGTAGCTGCTGGGGACCTTGCAGTTTTCAGCTGTTTGGTAGGCAGCTCACTGGATCAGAAAAATAGATGACTTGGATTAATTTAACCTCAGTACTGACATCATTCCTCTTTAAGGGAGAAAAAAAGCCCATCTTAATAGTACCACAATCATAATAGAGTTTTATAACATTTATGCTAGTGAGAATCCTTCTGAGTGAAGGGAGACATTTCTTCAGATCTCACCTTTGATCCAGGATACAGTATGTTAAAAAAAAAAAAGAAAAAAAAAAGCTTGATTGTGTCCTTGCTATTTTATTCACATTTAAGCTTTTGACAATGTTTAAAATTATTTCATGAATTTGATATAAATTACAAATAACTTTACCTCTTCCAGAACCATACTTTTAGTGATTGATTCACTAAAAAAGTTAGTCCCATCCTATTTAGTATAATTGTTGTCTGAAGAAGCAAAAGCCTAAGACAGGGAATATAAAAGGAAAAAAAAAAAAAAAAAAAAGGGACGCGGGCTGGGGGGAACCCAACAACCTGATTTTAAGCTATGTTTTCCTAAGAGGAGCAAGAGTCAGGCCATAACATCAGTTTTTATAGAAAGCAGTAAAGAAATGTTTACCTGTGAAATACTTCTCTGCTAGGAAAAGTACATATCAGCACGAGGCTACACACATTCAGAAAAATCCTTTGCTTTGGTAACAGAAAACATTGTTAGGTCAGCAAATATGCTTAGTCTTTTACTCTCCTGAGAACAGCTGCAATGACTCCAATACAGGGGACTGAGAAGGGAGAACTTCACTGTTTAACTCAACCAACTAAAACATGCAGGCACTAAACAGAGAAAACATGATGGATATTATCAGCTACTGCAATCTCCCTACACACTTTTATAACTTTCTGTAACCTCGCTGGAGATGTTGAGCAAATCCTAAAATTAAACATGAAACAGGAATTCGGGGCACAGTACCTTTGAGGAGATCATAACTTACTTCATAAGCATAAATAAGAAGATGGAGGTTTTCTAAGAACAAATCTCACATTATCCTTTCATCATTTCTAATCCAGTTAAATCAAGCTGCAATATATTTTACGTGCAATTTTTGACTCAAAATTTCAGGCAAATGTGATGTCTTATTAAGTAACCACGCAGAGCAGCAGGCAAGATTCCTCTACAGCAAGACTATGTTCTCTTATTCTATAATTGGTAAAATAACTCCCAATTACACTATACATGTATAAATTTCAAGCCCTTAATTGCTATGTATAGATTTTATACTTTGGTATAACATCTATTTCTTCTCATTTAATTGGAAAATGTGTACAAAAAGCAGTAAAACACATTCCTGACACAAATCTAGAAAAAAAAACCTTTATTACAAAAACCTAAAATCTATCTAAGAGTACTGTGACTTCTCTTGTGACATGCTGAGAAGTCAAGACTGAGTAATTAACACTAAATTCTCCACACACCCTCTAGTAAAATAGTAGCCTCTATAAATGTATTTGTGACCTAAAGTTAAATTCTCATGTTGAAGTTTCTTTCCAACCACCCAAAGGCTGGCCTACCTACTGGCAGTTTCATCAGAAATAAAGGAAACAGTGAATTAACAAACCAAACTCACTGGCTATCTAATGTAATTTGTTGTCTTTTTAACATCTACATGGCTTGCATATTAATTTTCAGTTAAGGACATAACCAAATAGAAACCATAGTCATACTTAAGTACTTAAGTAAACACTTTTTTTCAGTTTCATCCATCACCCCACCGAGTTCTGAGGTTATTTAGATGGTCAGTTAGACAGCTACTGATTAAGATTGCAGCACTGGCTTTTGATCCTTTGATTTGACAAAGGCCAAACTGATGCAAAGGCAATAATCTCAAAGAGAGTACAACTACATTGTGAGGAGTGCATCTGCCTTTCCTTTTGAAGCAGCAGAAGGGTAGTATCCACAGAATTTGGTATGTTCAAAACAAAAATTCACCTAAGACGGCCAAGAAGTTCGGAAAAAGTGTTTTGTACTGTGAAATCACAGTGAGAGTTCTTACTACACCCTTTCCTAGCTGACTTTTGAAGATATAAACTATCTCCATGTCCCTTCATTTCATGCTTATTTTTCCATCACTCATCTAAACAGTAAAGGAAAACATATATGAGAGAGAATGAATGCATTTGCATTTTGCTCTAAAATAGGAAATATGCATGGATTGAAAAGTCTTGTGGAAGACCAAACGTCACAAGAACCCATAATTTGTTCTTATTTTTATAAATCTGTCAGATATCTACTTGATTAGCAATTGTCCTAGTCTTGCTGTGCCTTTAATTTTAATTACAATAGCTGTTTGGCTGAGAATCATTTTCATTTTTTAGATTCTGAAAGGGCATATTCAGAGGATAAAGACGTGAAAGCATGTTACTGAAATTTCCAAATATTTTGAAATTTCACGGTGGAGACACTAAATGTCACCTTCTTTTAATAACACATATTTATAACTGACACTAGTTTTAGCAGTGTATTTACTGAAGTTAGGCCTTAAGACAAAAAAAGGCAATTAAAGAGATATCAGTCTACATCAAAGATATATATTGTGTTTCAAAACACATGACTTAGAAATCCTCAAGTATGCCCTCCTATTAAGTGCCTATTCTTACATCCTAAAAATAAGAATGTGTAATGCTGAAAAATCCAACAGGTTCTTACAATCAATGGGGCTTGCCATGCAAAGTATAACTCTTTTCAAATATGACAGTTTATGATGGAGAGTACGCAATACAGAATACTATATCAACAGAACTTAAGTTCCATCTAGAATATGTCATGTAATAGGATAAGCTGGGTATAAATGCTACACCCAGAAAATACACATTATACAGACAGTTAAACACAAGTTTGAGATTTAGTATTAAGTTCACAAGGGAAATGTTAAAAACAAAGAGTCAATAGTTAGAAAAATACCTAAAGGTGAAAAGCAATGCCATGAAAGTAGTAGGAAAGCATCTGTATTCTGTTAACATGTCTTGGTATCAGGGCATACAAAAGAATCAAAAATGGGCAGTGCAATTTGCTACTGTAGTTTTCAACATGAAAGAAATCACATATCCAAAACCAGTTCAGTACATTCACAGACAGATGGGGGATTCCTAAGTCTTTTAAGTCTAAGGGACCATCACAACATAGGAATTATTGGGGGCGGAGGGGGGGGTGGGGAAGAGGGAGGTAGTGTTTGCACACTCAAATTGTCAGTAAATATTCTTCTCACTTCACAGTTTTTCAGGGGAATCAGGAAAAAGAGGGAGATTTTTACGAAATCAGTTATTACATAACTGATTTAAAGAGTTTCTCAAATTCAAAGCCTGTATCTTGATGACTGGCACAGAGACCAACTGTTTTAGAGAAGCAGGTGTCTTGAGCGTCACAGGAAGGAGTAGAGAAACCCTAACTTCTCTTTCTCATTTGTGAACCTGTGCAAATATAGCATCTGGAAGAACAAGATGTGCAGATAGAAAATGGCGTTTCTGCTCATGTCTGCTTTGGGTGTGACTTGAGGACTGCAGGTAAATGCATTACAGTTGCCTGTTCCATGCCAAGAGAGCATCGGACTACATTTAGGAGAAGCTTCTTTCCAAAACCCAGCTCATGGAAACACATAGCAACCCCTCAAAATGGCCCTTGCAGGTTGTTAGCCTGACTCTCGAAACTCTGATTACCAATTCATACAGTTCATCACAGATGCATTTCATGTTTGCAACACTGGTAGAAAAACACGAGAGAGGAGCTTAGCAGTTTTTGTTTGTTTTTAATGAGGATTTTTTTAACTTACTGGTTTTTTCTTAGAAATTAAACCAGTATCCATAGTGTAAATACCATCTGCTTGGCATCTCAATTTATTCTTTTGTCTTTCTCTTACCATTTGTAAACTTGGCTTCAAATTCCTGATTTCTCTCTCTTCTTTCACGTGTGAATCAGGATCTCATATTTCATACTACCATTTATCACCTTTAATACACTACCTTCACATTGCAGTGGCCTTTCATGTAATTTCATTTTAATTTTCTTATTCTGTGAGCTGTGAGGAGTTTCAGGTGTCATCCTAAACAATTAAAATTCAGCTGGATCATCCCAAAGTTCTGTCTGTAAATCTGATCAAAATCTGGCTTTTTGTTGTTTGGGTTTTTTCAGTTAACAATAAACCTGGATTGTTTTTCAGGACTTAAAAGAAGTTTTGAAGAACATCCCAGATCAACAACATTAATCAAGATTTATATGTATTTTAACAGAAGTTTCACCCTTAAAATATATACTACAAAATTACACCATTTTTTATTTAAATCGTTATAATTAAATGCTACGGCTGCTAACTAGCCAATTGAAATTGTGTGAAGAAAATTTCAGCATGTGGCTGGCTGCTCTGAGTGTTGACATCTGAATGCTATAGGCAGTTTTAAACTTAGAATGAATTCTTTAAAACAATGGTTATGTTCCTGGCCTCACTGGCCATGTACAGTGAGGAAACACTTCCTGCTTCCTCTTAAACTGTCTACTTGAATCATACTAGAAACCTACATGAAACCTCTCAGAGATGAGAGAGAAAATGGCAATGACAGAGAAAGCTTACCTGACTAATTAATGCCTTTTTGTGGTGGTTGGAAATCTGTATCTTCAAATACTCACTCCTACTCAGCCTACATACTTGTCTTCTCATGGCTCAGATATTTCTCCTTGTTAGTAAGAGGCATAAAACTAAAACAGTACATTTTCTATAAATGTTATTGCATAACTACAATGTAAAATAAACATGTCAGCATCTCATCTGAAAATATCACCTTTTTTTTCAGTAATGAGTGGGACTCCAAGATGAACTTAGGCTAACAAGTGCAGGAAATCTTGTAATTTCAGGATAACAGGCCAGGGTCATAGCTTGAGATAAGATTTTTAAATCTAGTTGAGCACTCAGGTAAACCACCTGAAGACCAAATGATAAGTAAAGCCTGATTTGCACAGTTTCTGAAGTTTCAGCACAGTTTTTGTTGTTGTCATTGGATTTTCCATTTTATTTTCTTCCTTACTGGAACACAGGTATCATCATCTGTAGCTACTACCATTTGAGAGATTCTGGAATATGTATTCTCCAGCAGAGTATCATGAGTATTTTCATGCCTACAAAACTTAACTCACACTACAACGCTTCACCACGCTACTTATAAATATATTACTTTGTAAACAATATAAGTAATAAAGACCAAGGATAAAATCTAGCCCTTATGATTTCTTAAAAAAAAAACAAAAAAAAAAACCACCTCCAGGCTATGTTCAGATGAACTCCAAGAAAACTTGGTGGCATTTATTTTGAAAAAATAATAATATCGTAAGAAACATTAAAAGCAACCCTTTGTTCAAGGAAGTTATACTGAAGTATGTCTAAAATTTAGTCTGAAATCTCAGTGTTTATCATTGATTCTACTAAAAATTTGCTTAGTAAATGAACGCACATCTACTTAAGAAAAATTTTTTAAAACAGACGGCGTTTTCTTACTTGATTCAATATACTTATTTGATTTGTGTCAGGCAACCAATAGTCATAGTCTTAATTTCCATGCTGTAGGGAAAGCAAAAAACACCTATTTAAACTCACTATTACTTTGCGATGATGATTCAGTGAATGCTCAGATTAAAAAAAAAAAGCAAAATCAACTTCTAAAGAATCAATTACTTCAGCGTATAAACTCACTTCAGGCTGAGACTTGATGAGATAGACATATACCTGTATTCCCTTCTTTCCCATACATGTAACAGTCTTAATGCTCATCAAACTTTACAGAAATGCAAAAACTGGGTGTAAGAGATGGTCCGAGACT
>VXBT01009803.1:85467-107757 GCA_013400235.1 Oriolus oriolus | reverse complement strand
CCTTTTGTTTCCTTTTCCACCTTAAATATTTCTGTTTGCTCTATAGTTTGCTTCATTTTCTGTAGTTCCTGTCTTAAAATGGTGTGGCTTTGTACTACATTTATTTGGCGTGATCTCTTCTTCTACAAACTTAATGCTGAACCTTTCAAATGGAGGCCCTATTCTAGTTCCTAATTTTGTTATTGTAAGACCTAAGATCTTGTTCTGTGAAGTCTACTGACTGGCATGCTGATTGCTTCTTTCTGAACTCTCTTCCTAAATTTATGCTTGCTCTAGGGACAGAGATACAGAATCTTTAATTTTTTCTTTGCAAAATCTAGTATCTGCTCTCATAAACTTAATGTGAATCTGCTTTGCAGCGGCATGTTTAATTTTGCTCTACAGCCCTGACCTTCACGAGTTGCAAATTAATCTTAATTCCAGCCATAATTTAAGCATTGACACCTTCATTATTTCACTGATGAACCTAATTTTGCTTGTCCCAGAAATACTCTATGATTAATTTCTAAAGAATTGACTTTGAAACATCTTTACTGGAAAAGATAATTGGGAAGAACAACAGAATGATTACAGTTAATACTTAATGAAAAATTAGCCAGGAAATTTAATTTTATATACAAAAGGAATTGAAACTTAGTAATTAAATTCCTAGAAGCTTCAAAATATGAAGAAAGATGACTATTCTGTTTACAGTTGCATCTTTCTCTTTTTCTGAAAGGAAGCAGGGGTCTCAGTGTGCCTGCTGGTGAGAAGCTCAGCATGCTGCGAGCCTGAGGTCAGAAGAATATTTTTCCAGATGAGAGGAGGTTTTTCACTGTCTAATCATTATTATTGATTTGTGTTATCATAAGCAGCTGTATTTAATTAGTTCTTCCTTTTTTTTTTTTCCCTAGGAAGAATCTATCTCTGCTTACCCAAATTTTGGGTTTTGGCTAATACTCACCAATATAGTTTTGTTCTGTGGTCAGTTGTGTAGCTGGGCAGTTCCTCCTGTTGCTCTGTCACCAAGCCTCAGCCTACTGGGTGCTATCTACATACCTTGTGGAAAAATAATTCCCATTTTCTCCCTAAGAAACCTCATGGGTACAGTTCTCAGTATATCTAAGGTCTCTTATCTAATTGAAGTCCAATTTTCACTGTATAGCTTCTACTTCATTGAGCTGTAAATACATTGTTTTTTCATAAACACTGTTCTTGTGTAGATAATACTCGAGGCAGGTTTTCTTTGTGAATATCTTCAGGAATTACTATGTCTAAAACTACACTGGGATTTGCTGCTTCCCCCTTATTTTGACCCAGACCTGCCAGACTTTGGTGGCATTGTTCTCATGGGTGATGGTGGTTCCTGTTCTCTTCTTTGCACTTCCACTGCTTCTGCACCTGAGTATCTGATGAGTTTATTCTCCTACACTATTCTCCTACACTCATACGAGATCCGACACTGCTGTGTTGACTCTTGAGTTACTTTTCAGTGGTTACAATGGAGATTTTTGCCAGTGCAAGTAATTGTTCTCTGTCTTCTAGATCTGGGTGTTTCCTGTCTTGGTCAAATGCATTCCTTCGAGTGCCTTTCACGGATGGCCATCAGAAGGACCCTGGTGGCAATGTGCCCTGTAGCTCTGTGATCAGGCATGGAGGAAGGATCCCCCAAAAGCAACTTCTCTACATAATTTTATTGTTCTTTACCCAGTGCTTTCCTCTACAACCCACCCATTAAGTGCTGCAGGACCCTGTTCTGTAGTCAGCTCCCTGCATCCAGGGAACCATTACCTGAGTGCCACAAAGATATTCCCTGGATTTCTTGATTATATCCTTTGTATGGGAGTGCTATGGCTAAAGTCAACATTTTTAAGTGGTGAAAGCTTAAAGTGACTTTGTCTTTGGGTTTTTAGCAGTGGTCGGTGTTCAGATAATGCAGTAATTTAACTGTTGAGACGGAACATTGTCTTCACTGAAGCATTACCAATATGGCAAATAGAACGCTGTGTTGAGTCAACTTCAGTTATCTTTTCCTGTTTGATATTCAGTCCTGTTGAGCTCAGGGAGCAAGCTACCTGCTTGGTGCTGTGCTTTGCCAAATAATCCTTTGGAAGAGCATAAGCTAACAAACCCCTCACACTGCTGACTTTTCCAATAGGACTTCAGGAAGGTAAATTTGACTAATTATGAAGTGAAAGTAACTCAGCACTTCCACGAAGCAGATTCTCTAGTATCACTGGTATACTTACTTGTTGCCTGCTGGCTGGGGTTACTGGGAGTGGTCTGGGACTCCCCAGCTCTGCTGGACAAGTCACAGCATTCCTGGGAACACAAGTATGTTTCTGAAATTCACACATACGTACCAGTGTGCACAAGGCAGTACGTTCACAAGCTCCACATTCAAACAAAACAAAAACACAATCAAATGTCCCACACTGATCCTCCCACTGAGTTACAACTCTGAGTTAAGATGTGACTTCACATGTCAAAGAGTATGTTGCTACTTTGTTCCCTGCCTTGTAGGGACAGACACGACACTAGACACTGCCCATACCTAGGTAGATTGCAGCCCTTCGTTATTTATCCCTATTAGTCTCTACACGGTAAGATTTCCTTTAAGATTTTCAACTTAGCTGACCTGTCTGAAGCACTGTGACTTCTCTCACTGCAGGGCCTGAGTGCTTTTATGCCTGTAATGTCACTCCACTCACAACCCCACACGCACTGGAGCAGTACCACTGCCTGTCTTGCACACGTAAAAACGGGAACGTTGAAGGGTAAGACCCCTGCCAGACAAGTCCACAGAGCAGGTGAGTGCCTTGCCCCTGTACAGTCCTTATGTCATCCTCTCTAGGTACTGCATGGAGACTCAGGACCTCTGCAACAGAAAGCAGTGACCAACAGCATCAGGTCAAGCTTTGCTGCAGTGGCCAAGCTTGGGGGTGGGGTGGCACTTTGCCAAAAAAGCATCAAAATGTTAATAGATACTTCTTTTGCTCTTCTTTCCAGGAATGAAGAGTAAAAGAAGGATACAGAAAGAAAGAACAGTGTGTTGGCAAGTACACTGGATGTAAAAAGAGATCTTTGCAATTCAAGACCAATAAAATCCCCTTATCCCTGTCTGCTTGCATTTTTTTGCAAAATGCTGGACTACTGAGAGGATGTACGAACCAAATGTCCTCCTGCTGTGTTCTTTTTCTCCCCTCACAGTTTCAAGATATTCTTCATAATAAAATTTAAGGACAATTAAATGTCTTTCCAAACAACAAGACAGCAGCCAGAGGCAAAGTCCCCTAGTGCCCAGCTCCATTGTGAGCTTTCAGACTGAGCCTGGTCTTCTCCCTGAAGCTCTGGGTTCCTCCAGCGTCAGATTTAAAAAAACATATATTTTTTTTTCAAAAAGAGTGTTTAGTCCCTAACAAGAAACCATATCATATTTATACAGTCAGATGTATCAGCCATGACTGAAAAACTGGAAACTCCTACAGTGAGGGAGCTGACCAGTGCTTTCAACACATTATTTAAAAACAGTATTTATTGTTTTTGTAGCTTTTGACTACATAGACAAAACACAACCAGTTAAAAAAATAAAATTTTAAAAATATCTGAAAAATGTCTCACGGGGCTTAGATGCTTTCCCTTCTGTGCCTTGTTTCTGGCTAACAGGACTAACTCACAAAGCATATGGCATCCTTTCTGCTCTGGACACGGGGAGGTACACCAATAACAAATTACCCCTGGGGGGTTTTCTAGACCTCCAGACACATTGTCATAGTTGTTTTGCTAATGCAATAAGTCTAATTTGTTCCAAACTGGGATCCTCTTAATCCTACTGATTTACTTTCTGCTTCTCCTCTGTCTTTACTGTACTCAGAAACCTTCAGGTTTGCACTAGTCGGGCCATCTTCCTCAAGACAGCCTATCATTTCTTTGGCCACATGAAATGTGAGTATTATTTCAGCTGCCTCCTTCAGTACAATAATGGTGTTCCAATTGCACACCAACCCTACAAGAATACCTGCTAAAAAAAAACCAAACATAATTAAACAAACAAATATCCAAATAAAATATCTGTTACAGGATCCAACAAAATTAGTAGAGGGGAAGGCAGCCTATGTGGTTTTTTTTTAAAAAAGCCTTGTGGATGCCTAGTTTGGCATTTATCTTCCTGTGGCTGTTCGGTGAAGAGGCACAAATACACTCAGACAGGAAAAAGTACACGAAATCACACGTGTTTAGCATGAAATCTTTCTGTGTTTTTTTTTTTTTTTGTATTCCATCAGGTGTTATTGTAGGTCCTACATTGTGGTGTTGGGGGCAGGGGGATTATGCTCTGGGGTACTTCAATGAGCTGGTCTGCAGAGCTGCTCTGTCTATTTATACTCTTGTAAATATCTCTCTGAAATGGTGCAGAGCTAGCTAAAATTAAAATCACATGTCTTTCCAGTTGTAGCCAGTCAATGAGAATAAAGGCATTCCTGTATCCTATTAGAGGATCCCTGTGGTATTTCAGACATCTTGAGGTTGCTGTCATCAGGCCTGTCCTTTCTAAAGCTCACTCCAGCCCTGTAAGACGCTCATCCTTACAACTGTCATTACTGCCGCACTAATTGCCTGGGGAGGTAGGCAGTCAATGGAAGCGCTCTCCTGCTCCTACAACCATGGAACAAAGGCTGCTCCCCTGAAAATAACTTGGGCTGGGAGGCTGCTAGAGCCCGGCAGGCAGTCCCGCTCGAGCAGAGGCTGCCATGGAGCCAGTCCTGCGCTCTGAAGAAAGCTTGGAGGATGAAATACATCAGAAGGGCAGAGAAGCAAGAGGAGCAGGCAGCAGAACCCATGTGGATTTGGACAGACCAGTTTGACACACAATGTGAACCAGGGAAGTAAAGTATGGGCAGGATATGGGCACATATAACCTCATATATTAAGGCAGGAAGGATGGAAGGAAGGAAGGAAGGAAGGAAGGAGGAGATAGAGACACATAATGTCATACCACTCCCTCCTTTAGCCCCATTCCATGAAATGGGTAAATTTTCTCAGACTCTATAAGATATTTCAAGTTTCCAAATGTGCTAGCATCATCTGGTAAATCACTTGTCATCTCATTTGCTTACTACCCCCAGAGAACAAAAATGGCTTTCATTTGCAAAATGAGGCGTGACCAAGCAATTGCTTATGGTTATTACGTGGCCACAGTGGACTCCCCACACACAGAGCTGCACTGCAGCATGAGTCTGTGCACCACAAAAGGAAGTCTTGTGTATCTGAGACTTCAACAGCTCAGGTCACTTTAGGTATCAGTTCCTCTGCCAGTGTGGCTTCTAGGGTCTTTAATATCATGGCAGACATGTTTTCAGCTGCAGCCTTGGACCCTTGCTCTCAGTTGTGTAGACAGGTAGACTAAACCAGGTGAGTCAGTGAGGGCAAAGTGTTCTTCCATGCTCACCTCTGAATTCGGTTTTCCTGGCAAAACTGTTGGCTGCAGTCACCGAGGTCTGTAAACCATTGATAAGGATGGAGGGTGTGTGGTGTGAGGGAGCAGTGCTTCCCTGCCTCTCTTTCCAAACAGCAGCTGTCCCCAGAAACACATCTGCAAAGTATTTCAGAAGAGGCACTCCTCAGCTTGAACACCACTGCCAATCAAGATTGTCAGAAATAAGCTTTTAGCCATAGAAAAAGCACTGAAGAACAACCTCTCTCCCTGTCTTCCTTCCAAAATGTCTTGTTAAACCACAGTTCTCTGTTTACAGGTGAGGGTAGTGACCACTGATCTGATATGCAGTGACTAGCTGTGTGCATGCAAGTAAGAAAAAGCTATTGTAAAATATAAAGGAATAAGAGTTTTTATTGAAGGGTGTGATCCTTCCTCCCCATTTTAACTGAGAAATCCCGTTTATATCCTAGAACAGAAAAATGTTAATTTCTCTTCTTATTTTAGAGACATTTTAGGGGTTTTTTTTTTTCTTTTCCTTCCTGTCTGAAGGCCTTTTTTTACTTCAGCTGCTGAAAGTATTCAGCTATTTTTTTTTTCATTAGCCACTATTACCACAGCTAGACAGATGCAGTTAAGAATTTCACCAAATTAAAGTTGCAAAGCAAATGCATAGGTTCATCTTTCATCCCATATTTTGCCAAGCCTAAACAGGAGAGTGCTCTTGTGAAAGGAAGCCTGCAAGACTGAGATGACAGAGAGGGTAAAACGAAGAGCCACAGGGACTCTAGATTATACACAATATTAAGGATAACAACTGAACATTTAGAAAATTATGATAATCTTTAGGAATATAATTTACTTACAAACTCGGGGTTTTTTGAGGTGATACAAGTTACGTGTTACCCTTGGTGCATATTATTTAAACCAGATTATACAAGAAATGTTTTTCAGGGAAGAGGGTGAGAGAATTTGCTGCCTTGTGAGGATCTTGGGCCCCTCTGAGGTCATCAGTAGTCCTTGGAGGTAGAAATAACACCTTTTGTGAGGCTTTTTTATTTTTCTGGTGCAGGGGTGACAGGGTCACTATCAGTAGGGAGGAGATGAAAGCAAAGATATATGGGAAAAGGATCTCATGGGAAAAGGAAAGGAAAAAATACAGTTCATTCCTAAACTAGATTTTCTCACATACGTATTTTAACTTTGCTATCTGGTAGTACTGTTTGCATGAAAAATGCTTGTGGCCCTGTAGCCCTTGCTTTGCACAGACACTATTTTCTGAAATACAATTCCTTCTTTGTTTTCTGACTTGTTAGGATCTAGATGCTACAAGTACCATACTCCTGAAAGGTGGCACTGAACAGTATGCTACACAGACCATACAATGGCAGTATGTCTAAGAACTTGAAAATACATTAACTGCAATAATTGCTTTTAAAAGCTTTTCATTTCTCTGAAAACAAGGAACTATACAGCTGAGAGAGACTGGGATGACAGAGACCAAGTTCAAACTGCAATATGTCCAAAGTCTGGTGATGTTTGGATGAAGAACTTTTCAGTAGAGCATTGGGTACTGCAGTGAAGACTGAACTTAGCAGCACATGCAACACCGAACTCTCTCAAACCTCATTTGAGTGCAGAATCTTGGGCTGGGCACATCTCTGCTGAGCATCTCTGGCAAAACCCGATATCAAATTTGTGCCTGGTGAACTTTTTTGTTGATTTCTGCCCTCTACTGGAAGTGAATCCAGAGGCACTCACACAGCAAACTGGAAATGCAGTTGGTGATAAATCTCTCCTTGCACACACACGGGTGATGCCACTTATTTTATGCTTTTGTGACAGCTGAACAGTTTCACCTGTTAAACCGCTAATTTGGATGACGATACAGGAACTGAAATAGTTGTGAAATTGTAGGTCTGAAGTGCTTTTGCAAATGCAGTGAGGATTTTAAGATCATGGGTAAAGAATAAAAACCCCCAAAACGTCACATTGTGCCATGTTCACATTCAGTAGTGCAGTGTACATTTGCTTCTTCAGGCTCTAAATAAGTGGTGTGGCAGTCTCATGTGGGTCACAGAAGCAAGTACCCATCCCTTCCTGCTAGACTGGCATTCAGGGGACAGCTATTACAGGCTTACCAGTGATTGCCAGATTTCTTCTAAGTTATGGCTATCATTATATGGCTACATTGGCTTGTGGGTATGCTGTTCTGCTTGAGAATGGAAGTGGTTTGTTGGAGATCTCTGGGAAAAAGGCAAGTATGGTCAGGAATAAATAACTGTGAGAATATAGATGAAATTATGAATGACATTTTGAAGTTAAACATGAATGAATGGAGCTATTACAAAGAGAAGAAACTTCTATCAAAGGACAAGAAAGCACTGTATGGTGCAATACGTTCTCATAGAGTAGTCAACTCAAGTGAGAATCTCAGTCCCTTTCAAGATTTCACTGATGATCTCTTCTCTATGACCTTTAAAGGGTTTTGCATTGCAGTGAATCTAATCACAGACTAGTATTTGTAACTTGTTCTTTCTCCCTCTTTTCTGTAGGTTTTGTCTACATAGAAACCTGGGCCAGTGCTGCTTGGTGGGCATTTTTAACTAAACAATTAAATCAATATAGAACCTCTGCAAATGCCTAAAGAAGGATGGACAGTCTCTTACTTCTAAACTTTCTAGTTCTCCTTTCACTTCTTGGAATAGCCCATACAGGAGAGATGGGGCAAAACCAAGCATCTGTGTTTGAGTCTTGCTTACATTCTGCTTATTTTGCCTCTTTTTTTTCTTTTTGTGCCATTTCTACCCAACAGCCTAAGGAAGGATCATACACAAAACAAGAGTGTATGGTTCAAGATAAGTATTCACTGCAAGGAAATTTTCCCTATGTAAGAAGCTACTGGAAGAACAAAGAGCTGTAATACATTTTCCCATTTAGCTTCTTATCAACGTGATCGCTATTTACATATAAGAGGATTTTTGTCGTGATCAGCATGTAGTATGCTGCCAAACAGAAGAAAACATCACAGTTTTGCATCTGAAGGTTTGAGCTGGTATTTTTTGGGCTTTATGGAACCTTAGGGATTTCCGGTTAATTACCATGTCCCGCCTTGCACCAGCTAGAGATTTTCCCCGTTTTGTTAGCCTGCCTTTCATTCTCTGTGACTCCTCACACTTTCTTCTATCAGCCCTGGCAGACGTGAATTCTCTTGCAGGGACAATGCAGAATTTCAAAGCAGTTAGGAGGTGTATGGTTAACCTTCCGAATCTTCACAGCTGGTATTACTTAACATTTCTCTAAACCGCTTCAGGGTAGTTAAGCCACTGGTTCTGTCTTTCTGGTTTTGCTTCTGCTCCTTGTAAGTTTAAAATCATAATCGGAAGCCTTCTGTTTTCTGAGCTGGTAGCAGAATACATATTCAGGCTATGTTTATGTGCAACGAGAGGGCTGGTAGAGGTAGGCAGCGGGGAAACTGCTGAGATGGGCTTGTGGAAAAACGTCAGGCCCAACAGAAATCCACAGCATACTTTCCAAAACCAAAACCCCAATAAAACCTCAGTGGATTCATGGTATGATTTCATTTCTTCCCCTGCAAGCTTCATGAAAGCAGGGGAGCTGGTGACTCAGGGTACCGCTGCCTGCAGAGCCGTCCTGCAGCCCTAATGGTGGTGGCGGGGAGGAGTCACGGGTGTGAGTCACACTCTGAGCTGCTTGCAGCATCAAGCTGTGTTTCAGGAGCCTTGTGCGTCTCAGCTTCACTTCTAGTGTGTTCTCACCATTTGCAGTTGTGTCAAATGCCTTGTAAGAACTGTAATTTTTACCCTGTTCCCAGGGAGGGAGGGAGGGGGCTGCATTACTACAGCCGGACACAGCTTCACCATCTCTACTGAGTGCAAAGGAGGAGTCAGCCACAGTTCGTGTGTTTCTCTCTATCCCCAGTTTGGATGTTTGGGTGTTTCTCTCTGTCCCCCATTTTAGGGCAAGGAGGGTGTGTGCACATTTCAGAGACCTGTGCCCAAACCTTCTGTCAGCAGCCATCCCCTTCTCAGCAAAGTGCTGAACATTTCTAGCTTATGCTCCGCACACTTCAACTGCTGTGCCTCCAGTCCAGTATCGACGCAAGTGTCAGCTTAACCCTGAAGAGGCGACACTGCCTTGTTTAACTTCAGCTTATTTCACTTTATCTAGAAGGAGAACTTTCCTTGCCAGTTTTGCTTTTTTTCCTCTCTCCACTCTCCACTTCATCCCAAAAAGGATTGGAGAGGAATTCATTTCCAGCTGTGCAGAAAAAGAAAGAGAAAAGAGAGCAAAACAATTCACAGTGCAGCCAAATTTCAGCTGAAAGATGACATTGACTTTACAGAGCTGTAAATACAGATGACATGCTGCTCTTTTATGAAGGAATGGGGAAAGAGAAAGTGTTATTCCATCAATACGAGTAAAGATATCTGCAATATCATGAATTTAACAGCATTTCACATTACAGTATGGAGAATGCTTAGCCCAAGATCTAGAAGATGAAAGGGCTGAAGCTGGAGGAAATTGCCTCCACTTTTGAAAAGATCACTACATTATTAATAGACTCCTGGGCAAATTCAAGCTTCTTTATTGCACTGGTGTTAGAGGAAGACTTCAGAAGATGGGACTCACAGACAACGACTGAGGATACAGCAGTGTCACAAGAAAAGGGAGCTACTGGAAATGTGCATGCTACTCATCAACAAGATGTGAGGCAACACTGTGGAAAACTGCTGTGCACTTACAGTTGTGATTTTGCCCTGAATAAATGTAGAGCCTAATTCATTCTGATTTATACTGAGCTCTGCCTGACATAAAACTAGTCCCTTTTCCCCCTTTTCCAAGTTTCAAACCATGAAAATTCAGAGTACAGCTAGCCTTCATTTCAACCAGGTATTTCTCACTACTCCTCTGTTAGGATCTACCCTAACAGAGACGGTTCTTGGCGTAGGATTTAAATGCCAAGTGGAGATTTTATCACCACTTGGAGCTCAGGTTCCCAGCCTGTGGTTCAAGGCAATATGCAGGACTTGGAGTGATATAATTCCAGTCAAAACCTTACTTTTCCTTTTCCTTTTCCTTTTCCTTTTCCTTTTCCTTTTCCTTTTCCTTTTCCTTTTCCTTTTCCTTTTCCTTTTCCTTTTCCTTTTCCTTTTCCTTTTCCTTTTCCTTCCCGGAACTGGGACCATCACTCCTCACCTCCTTGCTGCTCTCAGTTTGTTGTGGCATGTGCATGCACCTCTGCCCTGCTCAGGTACAGAGACATTTCCATGACACAGACATGAGAAGTGTTCATTGTTTTTTATGCTGAGGTCAGTGTGCTGGTGCAGGCAGACCCAAATGGCCGTGGCCTGACTGGGTGTGTGGGAGCCAGAGCATGGCTGTGCCAGCTGGCTCTGAGGGCCACCCTGCCTCTGGGCAGGAATCCCTCCTACCTGTGGGGACAGATCTATGTCTCTGCTTCCAAACAAACTTCGTTTCTGTAAGGCAGCACCAGCTGCCAGAAAACTGCACGTGGCTGTGGCTGAAATACCAAGAGTGTGATTCTGTCTCAGGGATTTGCTGCCTTCACCCTGCGCTCCAGCTGTGCTTTCGTGGCAGATGACATCAGCAGCACTGCTCAAGCCCAGCATATAATATTCTCAAAGCAATGCAGAAATTGATTAATTCCAGGTGTGCCCTTAATCTCGTCACACAGCTTGTATGTGCCTTTACTTTTGCACGTGCAGGAACCAAGCCTTCTTTCTCCTCATCCTAAGTGGTCTTCAAGTAACTAACATTAAATAAGCATGCGAGGCTGTATGTATTCTCTACAGACTGCATGAGGCTTTTGCAATGGGAGTCTCATTAAGATAAAGTGGGCTAAAGGAATAGCAAACCTGGCACTGAATAATAAAACAATCATGACAGTCCTTGTGTAAGCCAAAGCTTTCAGAGAAATTTACCACCGAATTCAACATTTCAAAAAGTGTCTTTTATTTTCACATATGCAACTACAGCTCTTCATCAATTCATGTCCTGTCTCACACTGAATACAAACTAATAAGGGCACCAAAAAATCAGGAGACATCCATCTCACCTCAGTCCTGCAGCTTTTTGTTCAAAACTCAACAGAGTTGGTAAGAAATACTTTCAGAAAATTCAGCAACTCCTAGATCACATCATAAAAATGAATCCCCACTAAGACTACATCTCTTTTAGGGCTTGCTTTAGATCCAGATCCATTTGAACAACTCTTAAGAAAAGTTAAATATCTCACAAAGATGTTGTGTCTGTTTTGACACACGTAAGAAATGGATTTGATTAGATTGGTGTAATTTCACCAGAAGAACTCTGTGGTGCTATGATCCTGAGCTGATTGCCATCATCACAGTGAGTTTACCACCTTTTCTGGAGCACCATACACAGCTCTGAGCTCGTCTCTGGCCATTAAGTTGTTCCTTGAACTTCTCAGGCAGCTGTAACACAAGACTACGTATTGCTGCTGCCATTGTAGTCTTTATAATTATATGCAGCAGTGGGAAAAAGTGATTAATAAATGTACTCCAAAATTCAAATTGAAAATGAGAAGAGAAATAACAATTTGACATTCTTGTTGGGGTTTTCTTTTTCCTGTGCTTTTTCTATCAAATAGTTGTATTTCTCTTGTTCATCCTCTGTCTCATGCAGCTGTTTGCTTGAGGCTACACTGAATGAATGAACATGAATGAAGCCCCAGGAAATGCATTTTTAAAAAGTTTCTACTGTTCACAGTGGTGAAAAAAAAATCTTAAAAATGTGAGTAAAGTGATTGCTGCAAGGCTAGCAACTGTAAAATCAAGAGAAGGAAAATCACTGCATAGTACCAGAAATTGTTGAGGGTGTTTTCTTCTAATCTAGCTGTCCTGAGGCTTTTGTTCAGGATTTTGTGGTGTTTTGCAATGATGTCTGCTACAGCAGGTTGAATAGAGTGACACTTGAAAAATCTGGGGAGACCAAAGGAACAGATCGACTGGTATCTGCTTTACTTGCCTTCTAGTGGCCCTGAATGTAGCCACTCAGTTAAGAGGGTATTTCCATGAGGCCACTAACTCCTTTCCAGTTCAGAAATGGCTGGAGAGGCACCTGCCCACACGAGCCTCTGTTAAGGGATATAAGGTGTGTGCTCCTGGCCTGCTGCAATTTATCCCATTAACACTAATTAAAGGAAAAGAACCTTGGGGCAGTGGTGGTGGTGATGGTGTTGGACTGACACCATGCTGACACCAGAACAGGTAACATGCCTTGATGGCAGGCAGTGATTTTTGAAAGAAAAAGTATGTGATTGACAACCTCATCATCCAGCCCTGGTATGCAGTAATGAGGCACAGCTGCTTGGAAACTGTTGCAGCTCGTGAATACTTGGGGGTTTTTGGTTTTGTTGGGATTTTTTTATTCTCAGTTTTTGCCATGATGGGCAACATTATTTGCCAAGGACTTGTTCCATTTCCACCTTGGGTTATTCCCAGGCTGGGGTTTTCCTTTGGTCACAGTGCCAAAAATGCCTTTGGTTGAGTGGGAAATTACCACTGAGCACAGAGAAGTGTGAGCCCACAACTGGTACCATTGCTTACCAAAAAGGTAAAAGGACACCAGGTACACTTCAGGTACACCAAAGGCTTCTGTGTGAGGTAGTGCAGAAACCCTCTCTCCTCTGCACTGGATTTACCCATACCCTTGTAAAAAACTGCTGTCAGATGATTTAACTACAAAACACAGCCCAACATCACATCTCTCTTACCCAGATAGGTGGTGTAGCATCTGTCAGATTTGTACAGCTCATGATCCAGCCCTGAGAACAACCACCACCTCATTATCCATTTATGAAATGTTGCATCCAAGGGGATGATGAGTAGGACAAGTGGGAGCTGTGTCACCTGTGGATCTGGAAGTGACCTCTCTGCCAGTCACAAGGAAGCAGCAGCAATGGTCTAAACATCTGACACACACAACATCACAAGGCATAGCAGAGACTAGTGGGTAATAATGTGGAAAGTATGTTAAATATTTGTGGGGTCTTAGTGTACGGTGGATGCCTGTCTGGGTTTAATACAATTTAAGGGGCAGACACTCCAAAATTAGTTACCTCCCTTTTTAGTTTTAACCACTCCCCTTTTTACCAATAAGGAGAGGAACATCTGGCATCTGGAAGTCAGGAACAGAAGAACTCATTAAATGCCAGTGCCAACATCTCTGCCTCTCCCTCGGCTGAGTGGACCCAGCTGGTGCTGGCACTGTGGTTCCCGAGCTGCTGGTGTGTTGAGGGGGGAACCAAATGGACCCACCAAGTATCAAGGAATGGCGCCCTGGCCCCAGATGACTCCAGCTCCAAGCTGCAGACAGGGATTGTGGAATCTGCCTGCAACCATTCAGGATTGCAAAGTGTGGCTTCTTGGGTTGCTACTTGGAGACCAGCCTGAGCCAACCTCCTCGGCAGCGCGGAGACAGGAAAAAAGGCTTATGCCTTGCACCATCCCAGCTTCCCCACAAGAATGAAAGATAAAGACAAGCGAGCTCCTGCCTGAGCAACTCTGACTTTGAAAAAGGTCCTGGCATTTCTCAACCTCCACAATTCGCTTTCCAGACACCAGGTCTTAAAGACCTGGTGTAATTTTTGGCATATGACATAGCACAGAGACATATGGAATACCATAACATTTTGAGTTACCCAGGACAGTCCCAAATTTGATAAAGTATTCATTGCATTCAGCAGTTCAAATGCAGAGCTAAGCGATCTCCAAGGGTTGATCGCACTTCTACCATTATATTATCTTATTAATCCAAACCCATTACTTTATGAAACTCTTAAATAGTTATTACACACATTTCATTATCTTGTGTTCAGTCTTCCAGGAATGCAAACAAACCCTAGGTTATGCTGTATATTTAACTTCAGCTAGGCTTACGTCCTCTTCCCTATTTTTTTTTTCTTTGCTGCTGCTATAGGTTTTGGTTTTCTTTCCCTAGGATCTTATTATTTTTAATTAAAAGAAATAGCTGCAACATATTTTTCTCAAAAAATGCAGACTATCTAAAGAATCCTAGAGTAGTTATTTTCATTCACTTCCTTCTAGAACTTCCATTGTAATTGGAACATGCTTAGAACCACTCCCGAAGATCCTGTCTAGTGCTTTCCCCTTTGAATATTCTACACTATTTCTTTCGTTGTTTCCTTCCTCAAGTGCTATCAGTCAGGCTTTTCAAGTTAAAGGTTGCTGTAGAGAAAATGTCTTGTGTTTCTCAAGGGAGGAGTGTGTGTTACCGTGCTTGCTCTGCCCTTGTGCTGGGGCACACCTGCAACATCAGCAAGTACTCGAGGGATCTCCTGTGCTGGGGTGTGTCACACAGCTGAGACCAGGCTGAAGACTTTTCCTCTCATTAACATACACATACAGAATCAAAATGCTGCTGACATAGATCATTTAGGTCAACCGACAGTCCCCATATTTTTCTTCAAATAAAGAGACATGCTGCAAGGCACCACAGAAAATGTGCTGGTACAGCCTGCATCAGTCATCCTGACAGACACTCTAAGTGATTTCACTGGGCATTACTCCTGTCCACTCTTCCATTTCCAGGCAATATTATTAACTCAATAATAACACATAAGTTCCATGTGAGCATCCCTTGGCACCACTGGTTCCAGTAGCCCACTCCTGGCAGGTAAGCGCTTTGCAAACCCCTCTACTCCAGTTTGATCTCATCAACTGTGGTTTCATCATCTGTTGCAGGCCAACTGTGGGAAGACCCCAGTGATACTGAAAAGATATTTGGGCCATCTAAAAACTGTTGTATTTGGTTTGACTCACTTCTTGCTTGGATTGCAGATAATATTTTCAATCCTCTGCCCTTCTGTTCTGGAATTATTGTCTGCCTTTTTCATAAGTGTGAACTATTTTGCCCAAGACATGCACGGTTGTCATCTCTCCATGCAAAACACCCAAAGGCAACAGAGTAGTTCAAAAACATTGAAGAATTCATTTACAGATGATATCAAACTGTAAAGTTTGGGTAAGTAAGAAACACTTAAAGAAAAAAAGCAGAGAAGATACAAAAATATTCTGAGTTTCAGCTGCCACAAAATCAAAAATGGGTGAATACTTTTGCTGAAGTTCAGAAGAAGCATGTGAAGTGGATCAAACACAGGCCTGTTGTTGAAGATATATCTCATGCTCTTTCCAAAGCATAAGTTGTGGCTTGCATTGCTGTGATGGAAAAACAGTTAGTTAGGCTTGGTGTTTCCTTCACTTTCCCATGGGATTTTTTGCTTGTCTAAAGCTGAATTTGAGGTGAAACTCAGAAACCCCAGCTAAGAGGTAAGGGTCATAAGGCCAAAGTAATTGCTGATTGTAACTTGGTGAAAATGCCAAGGACAGAGATCCTTGAAGTTACTAGCAGCATTCAGTTATAAGTCCACATGACTGAGTTTTGTCCAGAAGTTTCCTGAGATTTCTGAACAAATGTCATAACATTAAGAACTCTGATAATACAATATAATTTTGAAGAAATCTGCACACTAGTGGTGCTTCTTCATTAAAACATGGAATGTTTTGACCCCTTGTGGGGACAAAAGGTAAGCTGCTAAAATAAAAAGGAGGCCATGACAGTGATTGAAGAGACCAGTCCCTTTCACAGAGTGCCTGACAGGATGGAACCCAGCAATAACCCAGCTCTGGAAAACCTCCTGATTTATGCTGTGGACATCTGCATGCATTTCATGATGCAAACCAAAACTTTGTGGCCTCAGAGGCAGATAAGCACCACTCCCAGCTCTGAGAGAGTCTACAGATTCCTAGTGTAGTCCTGACCAAGAGTGGTCCAGCCTAGCATTCGAGAGCATGCTTGACGCTTGTTGTGTTCTCCTCTGTACAGGCAAGACAAGGCTGGCTACACATGTCTCCTCCCCTGCTTTGCTGCTGCAGCTCAGATTGCATCCACTCTCAAGTATTTCTTCCCCACCCTGCCAGATCCTGCATCTCTCCCCAGATTTCTGAGCTATGGGGTTTCAGCCCAACCAACTGCACCTTCACTTGGTCTAGACATCCTGGCCCTTTGTGACACCCCCTGCAAGTTCCAAGGAGTCAGTGCAGAAAAACACTGCAGTGTCATTGCAGCTGCTTCCCTACAAAGCCGTGAAAACAGAATTTCCTTCCTCCTGCCTCTGAAAGCCACTTCATCAGCTTTGCTATGTCCCCTTTTCCACCTCCTACGCAGGCTTCACCTCTCAAATTTTGGATGAAAACGAGAATTATTTCTTCCTATCTCCTTAACACATGCACAAAATAAGTGATGGTTGTATCATTTGTAACCTGTTTGACAGTTTATGTGCAATTGCACCTTCTCTAAATTAAGCAGTCTTAGCTGTCTGCAGGAGAAGTCAGGTAATATTTTCTAACTTTATTGTGGCTTTTGTTTGTCTCTGTCTTTCAGAAAGTGAGGAAGCAAATACACATTCCTGCCAAGCCTCCCTGAGCTTCAAGTAATTTGAGGGATTTGCCCCCAGCTGAATCTGTTTAGTTTGAAGTGTCTTCTTTCACTGCGAACACCTTCTTCAACCTCTCCTGAAAATGCTTGCATATAAAATCACTTAACTGCACTGACAGTGCAGTTACACTGGTTTGCTTTTATGGAGGGAAAAAAGTCACTGCTCTTTGCCAAAAGGAGTTTAAATGTGCTCACTCTTCACAGAAATAGGGCCACTAGACCTTGTAGCTGTCCAGGAAAGGAAAATAATGCAGTAGTTTCAATGACAAATAGAAGTTAAATATCACTGTCAAAGCCATCCCTATCTCTAAAGAGATGTCTCTGGCTACAAAAATTCAACTTTCGTGACCTCTTCCTTCTGTCTTTTTTGGAGGCAAACAGCTGGTTCCAATTACCCTGCAGGAATGCCGACTCCGGGATGGTGAAGTGAATGTGCCGTATGAAACCTACAACCTTGATGAAGAAGGGAAAGGAGTGTCCTGCAAAGATCATTGAATAATGATGACTAATGACCCATTTCCTATGTACATGATCTATCTGGAGACATTATCTGATCGACTCGTGTTGTTTCAGCTTCCCTTCTAAAACAAATGTGTTTAAGAGCACAGAAGCCACTGGACTGACTCAGGGAGAATATATGCTACATTATTATATTCTTCTTAAACCTGTATTAAAAATATCAACAAAATACAATCCTTCAGAAATGACTGCCTGAAGGCAAAAATTCATCCCTTCTCTTTCTGTGCCCACTCCCAGGCATTATGAGTTCTGTAACCTTGTTGACATTACCCAACACACAATGTCTCTAATTACGGAAATGGAACATTATTGTCTACACATATTTACCTTCTAGGCAGTTGTTTCGGTTTCAGACATATAGAAAAAGCTTGTGTGCCTGTCAATCTGTTTTTTGGTCAGTAGTGGATGTGTTTGTCTAATACAAGGTGCCACCCCTCCCAGCCAACCTTGCACTGTTAGCAGTCAGTAAAGTCACACGGGGGTGACACATACTTAGCAGCAGTGGCCCCAAACACACACACAATTATGTGAAAGACAGCTGACCGGTGGGACATGCCACACATGTTTAATATATGTGGGAATGTAGTGAACAGCCAGAAGGAAGAATGTTAATCTTCCTTTGTCTTACATGTGAAAATGAAGATCTTTCAGACATAAGCTGCATTATGAATGGCTAGCTTGAATTTGTAATTGGAGAGAGAGGCTCAGAAGAGGATAAGGGAATACTTTTTCAAAACTGAATGAGTTAAAAAAATTCCATTAAAGATTATTTGAAAAATAATATAATGGCTATTTTACATGTATATGTTCGTTTTTCCTGTATTCTTTCTCATGTTCAGAACAGAAGTATATATACAAATGTTAATTACCTGCAGGCATAAAAACTGCCAAGTGACATAGGAGAAAAAAATCTTCTTCTGTTTTTGTAACCATCCTGCTAAGAGAATTGTAATCTAAATATGGGCCAGACTCATAAATGTACACTGGCTCTAGGGGAGGTACACAGTTCAACGAGTTGGTTTCAGTGGGTTTCTCAGTGGTTACCATGAACTTCCCTGTAAAACAACTTCAAGGGAACAGACCATCTCATTGGACTGCTAGATTTCTATTTTGAGCCATGGCATTTCATCAGCTGGCCAAGAATTTATGCAGTGTCAAACAAATACTGTCAGATCCAAGCAAGTGATGATCAGCCTTTCTCCGGACCAGGTTTGGGAGACCCTAAAGCTCATAAACATTCTCAGAATAGTCCTCTGGGGACCAGAGGACAAATTTCAGACAAAACCATTGCCTCCAATCTTATCCTAAAATGGCTGATTTTTTTCTGGAGTGAGTGTCTCTGACCAGTGTTTGAACACAAGAGGATGGCACAAGAGGTAGTTTCCAGCCTTTGTTTCCTGCATGATGTCCAGATTCACAGCAGTAATGAAGAGTTATTTTCTTTCAGACCCTGTACACTGTAAATCTCAAAGTAGTAAGATATCACTGTCTGATCCTGTTCCTGTTCCTATTAGCAGAACTTTCACTGCTTTTCACAGTGACAGCAAAATCTGCCTGGAAATATTTCAGATGCACCTGGACATACAGGATTTACTTCTAAGTTAAGTACGTCTTACACTTTCTACATGCAGAGAATTTCCTCTTCCTGGCAGCAGGTTTGATCATCTTCCCATGGACAACACTAGCACGTTTGCTATTATTTCATGATGAAAGACTGTTAGACATTTGTGCGTCCATGTGTTTATAAATGTGTATACATGCATGTACTCAGGCTTTTGTTCTGAGCAACAACAAAGAAAAGATATATATCACAGCAAGACATTGAGACATGGGTCTTCTGCCTTGTTAAGGTATTTTTTCTATGTTCATGAGACTGTTTTAGTCTCATACAAGGTTTCTTTCACCAAAAAGCTATTGCTATATTTTATTTACGTATCCAGACTTTCAATACCACAACACAAGAACTTACAAGGCAATCTGCGTAACCACTCCCAAGAAAGGCTATGCCCCTTATGGAACCCTTTGAATACTTACACGCTGGGGTCAGCAGTTGTGCTTAATATCTGTGAGATACTCTACAATGATGCTTAAGGTCATATGTATTTTCATACTTAGAAGCTAACTCTGTTGTCAGATTTCTAAGAAATAAATAAACACTTCATCCAGGCTCCTCTGCTGTCAGAATACAAGTTATTGTCTATTATTTGATGGCCGAGGAGGATGACCCCTGTCATAGATACTGGAAATAATGAAAATGTTCTCTTGAAAGGAAGAGTGGCTGTGAGAGAGTCCATCCAACCAGAGGAGTCTTTAAGCATTTTCAGTAATGAATACCAAGGCTATCCAAAGCTCAGTGTTGCAAAACAGGAATTAAGTAGCAACAGCAAGGAGTGTGTGATCCTCCCATGGCTGCACACATCTGTGGCAGGGCCAGAGGAGCACTCTGACAAATCAGGACTATAGCAGGGATATTGCAGATATGCTGTGGTATTGCCCAGCTCCTTGCTCGTCCCTCCAAAATCATAGAATTATAGAAGGGTTTGGGTTAGAAGAGACATTAAAGATCATCTAGTTCCAACTTTCCTCAAAATGGACAAGGACACCTTACACTGGATCAGGTTGCTCAAAGCCCCATCCAACCTGTTCTTGAAAACTTCAGGGGATCCACAAATTCTCAGTGCCTCAAGCCTCTCACAGTAAAGAATTTCTTCCTGATATCTAATCTAAACCCACCCTCTTTCAGTTTAAAGCCATTACCCCTTATCCTATCACTACATGCCCTTGTATTACTCCACTGCTCAGGCTGAAATGCCTACTCAACAGCAGCTTCACCTCTCTGCGAGGACCACTGACCCATGCTCTTCTGGGAGGAGCAAAACTAAGTTGACGGCTCTGTTTTGTCTCTTTATTGGATAATGCCAATGTAGGTTGTCACATGCACACTTTGGACCCAAGCAAGACCTTAATTTTTCCTACAGCTGAATCTGTCATCAAAATGATCAAAACATCTTCTCAAATTTCAGGTTAATTCTGCCCACGATTGCCATCTGGCTCAGGTTCATGTGAAACAGCCATGTCTGGCTCTCCAGAACATGCTCATGGTGGAGACCTTGTCAGCGTGCTCCATCGCTGGTCCCAGCAGCCAGAGTGCAGCGCCACAGAAAGGAAGGATAAATCACTCGTGACCTCACCGGTTTCTGTCTGGTATTCCTGTTCCATGTGAGCTGCAGAAGAGACAACAGATGGGCAGAAAAGAGGAGAGGCTTTAGTGCAATGCAACAGGCACACATCTGACAATGCTAAGGTTCTGGACTGCTGTTCTTAAAAGTAATTTTGTGGTGTTCTTCACAGTCAGCACCGAGACAGTACATAACCATTCAGAGCAAAGCAGGCTGAGACTTTTACTGACTGCTCTTACCTCACCCTGGGTGAGAAAAATAGCAGTGGTCCTGCTGCCCAGACCCAGTTCTCCCACCACACTTCTAGTCTCACAGTCTCTTGGTGCAGGACGACAGCATCCCTAAGGGGAAAGCAAAAGTTTTACTTTTTTTAAGCTTTTCTATTGGGTTAACACAATTTCCTCACAAATTCTCATGAAATCTAGATCGGTACACTGGGATGACAATGCTGCTCTCCTTTTGAGAGCGTTCCTCCACCCTAAAGTAAAATCTCCCAGGCGTGGCTCAGAACAACCTCTGACTTGTCTCATTCTTACTCTTCTGCACTGTATGAGGCACTTTCCTACTTTGCCAGCAGTGGTCACAGCCAAATTGCCTGGATTTGCCCACTTATCAGGGTAAATCTCCTGTTATCAGGGGCAAAAATATTTTGCTTTTTAACAAAAATATTCCAACAACATCATTTTTGGAAGCTTTCATTTCCTGGCTTCCCTTTAAGATTATCCTGCTTCAGGGAATTCATCATTCCAGAGCCCTTCTTACCCCACTGAACCTGACACAGTTTTCCCAAAAGCCAGACAGATCCTTGAGCTCAGGAAGGATGTACAGTTCATGGAAAGGAAGAGATGCTGCATGTTTGGAGTCTGAAGTCCTGGGTGAATGTCAGCAGTGGCTAGTTTGACATGATTTGGGGAAATGCTTATCTACTCTCTGATCCCAGGGCTCAGTTCATGTTTGGCCCAGAAGATGGTTTTTTTTGCTGCACAAAACTAATATTCTGTAAAAAATAGAATTGTCTTTCCACATGCATCTTAGCTAGAAAAGAATTAAACATAGTAAGAAGCATCAGCTCGTGTTGGAAATTAAATATCATGGTGAATAACAATATTTTAGTATACCAAAAAAGTATCACTGGATACTGACTTCATCTTTATTTCTTGGCACCACAGGTTTTTGGAATGGGGGGATGGGTTAAATTTTTTTTCCCTTTCCTCCCTTTCCCCACATTTTTTGCTGTTGTTGTTGTTAAATTTGTCATGGATGGAGCTTTAAAAAATCCACTGTGATGGCAGGAAAATCCTGGTTTTGGCAAACCCGGTGGCTTGACGGGGCAACACACACGTGACCCAATTTTACAGACAGCTTTGTGTCTCTTGTTTAATGGCTTGCAAATGAGTGCACATGAAGAAAAACAGAAGCCAGTGGAGTATGAGTAATCCAGCTGGGAATGCGCTTTGTTACGGGGATGCAGAGAATGCCTGCTCACAGCATGCACCACCCATGGCAGCAGCCAACAGCGAGGGACTCCCCTGCCAAGGGAGGACGAAAGCTGCTTGTCACATGGGGCCCAGTGGAGGACTCACTGGTTCTGTTGGACAGAAATGAGAGCAAGGAACGCAGAGAACACAACTTTCCTCTCATCTCCTGGGCACCTTCTTG
>VXBT01009803.1:45726-85412 GCA_013400235.1 Oriolus oriolus | reverse complement strand
TTGTTGTTTTTTTTTTTCCTGGAGGATTTCAAGTTGCTTTTTCTCCCCTTGAGGACTTAGAAGGTTTTTTCAAAGTTTACTGAGACAGTAATGGCATTTCACTCACCTGGTTCTCACATATCCACCCTGAAGCTTAGGAGTTGTCTTGGTGCTATGGAGGCTAACCTTCATATTAGAGGGAGGGCTCAGTCTATGAGAAATTGGAGTTCTGGTTAATGCAGGATAAAACAGATGAATTTGAGATTTTGCATGCATGTGGACTTTGGTATAAGTTTAATTTTTTCAAGCTCACAGGTTTCATGTCTAAATGTAGGCTGAGAAACACGTCCTCCCTACTAGAAATCCCCAAATTTTGTTACCTGTACACCACCCACCTTATAAAAAAACACATTGTTTGCAAAACAAGTGTATGTATTGATTTTTTTAGTTTAGATTTTCTAGATATTGCTAGGCTGTGGGAGAAATAACAAAAACCTTAGACTGGTGTTCTGTTTTTATGTAGTCATTATATTGCAAAAAAATACCCATAATATCCTGGGGGATGTTTCCAACAAGAGTCCGTTCAAGAGTTTAAACTTTCTGTCCTCCTATGCTTTGAGACCCAGATAAGGGCTTATATTTCCATAAAGCATGAAGATGTTAAAGAAGGAAATCTGTGACTGATCACAACATGAGTCTCTGTTTTAAACTTGTCATTAATTGGCAAAGCTTGGGTGTCCAACGAGCATGCACTTTCAAGTGCATTTCTGAGAAGGAGAAATGGGGTGCACAGTGGAGTGTTTTACCCAGCATTTGTTTTAGATCCTTTCTACATAAAGTGTCTTTTGTTTATGCTAATTTAACTCTGATTTTCAGAATGTTGGACCGCTTATTCAAAGGCTCTGGCAATGAAAATGTGGTAAGTGGTCTGCAGTGAGAATTTGAGGATTGGTGTCCAAAAGGCTCTTTGTTGTATTTTAGGCTTGAGATTCTCAGCTGTATTGTGAGAGTTATGTCTTGGTTTGAGACTGTGGAAAATGAAAGTCCCAAGTGTCATCAGCATCACAACTAAAGTCCATTTAATTAACATAAAAGCTCCTTCAGCACTTGTCTTTCAGTGTTTTTACATATTGAATTAATGCTGGGGTAGCTAATTTACAGCTAGGATCAGACATCAAAGTAAAATGTTAAACTGGTGTTAGAAGCAGAGAACACATAATTAGACAGAATTAAGGAGTAATGCAGGAGCAGGTCCCCTTACTACTTTTAATCCATAAATATTTGGGGAATATTAAGATATTAAATATATTCCTCTTCTAATCTGCCTTAGATGTGCTTCTCAGCAGAGCCCAGGATCCTCTCTGCCTGGGCCACTAACACCAGGAAAGAGTTGGGAAGAGCCATGGGACTACTGGAAAGGTGTTGGGTGTTCAGGGTTAGGCTTCAGAGTAGGGGAATGCAGCAAGAAGAAAACATTGGCCCAGGTTCAAACACTGTCCATGAGCTGCTTGACCTTGACTCTCTGTGTTTTCTGATTTTGTTTTTTTTTGTAGCCTTTCACTCACTTTTCCTAACAGAGTATCACCAATAATCTAGGACAAAGCCTCACCCACACCACAAACCTAAGAGATAAAAATATGCAGCAAGGCACACAAGATCCTAACTTAGGCTACTGTACTATTCTTAGGCTTTTCTTTTCCTTCCATGTTTTCCTCCCACCCTGAACTTCAGCCTTAATCACAGCCCTTGTTTTAGCAACAGTTTTACATTTAGTCTGGTGACTTCTGTGAAACCCAAACCTCAACATCGTCCTGTGCTCAGGATTTTTAGAAACTGAAACTCTAGTTCAGTGACGTTAAAGCAGAAATCAACACTTCCTCGATGGTTTCTTCCTTCAAATACCACAACACTGCTAATTCCAACACTAGGAATACTCTAAATGTGAACCTTATGTGGTAGATATGAATGAACCTCAGAGCAAAGTATCTTGGGCATAATGGTGATACTGACTTCCCATATATCTAGTGACCTTTTTTTAAATTTCTTCCAATTATCTACATAAACCAATGCCTGACACCTGACACTTGTCCGAGTCATACAACATGCATGAAATCCAGAATTAAAAGTAATTTTGGGACCAAGTGGACTGCCAGTAGTTCTAAACAAGATTATCTGGCAATTTTATATGCCTTCTTTGCTTTAACTTTTTAGTGTCCCTTTCTTGAAACCAATCCTATTATAAACATGAAAGACAAAAAAAGTAACTGGGCAATTTTCCTGAACATGTCTGTCTCCCCAGTTAATTAATTTTATGAAGTCTAAATTTGAATTACAACCCCACAGACATAGCTTACAGACCACCAAAAATGGAAGACTTAAAAGCATCCATGTGACTGATGCCTATTTCTTTTCAGCTCCCTTTGGAAACTTGTCATGAACGTCTTCATCAGAGGTGACCACTCAGTTCTAGCTGCTTAAATCACATTAAGATGCTTGGTCATTGTACTAGAGCACCACCAGTTTTTTGAACCAGAAAATGCGGACCCAGGCTGATGGCAGCTCTCAGCACAGCACAGCTGATCCTTCCTGAAATTCCCAATTTCACCATACCTCTAGTTTTATCTCGTCTCCCTGACTCCTAAAATTAGCTCCAGAAACGTGTTACAATATGAAGCTCAAAATGTCAACGTATTCCAATCTGCTTTTAGGTCCTTCCTTCCCCCATATCCCAGCCGTATTCTCCATACAAATCCCTCACCAGAGTTACAGCTAGTTTTATTCTTAATGCTGTGCCTCTGAAGCCTGTGAAACTGTGATCTTACAATTTGCAGTCTGCACAAAGGAAAGGAAAAATTAGGATGCCTGTGAACATTACCTATTGTTTCTTTTCCTCCTTGAAACCCTCATGCTCATCCTAAATTCTACCCTGATAATAGCTGTAGTCTGACATCACCCATAAATGTAATTCATGTCTGTTTCTCTGAGAAACATGAGTACCAGGTTAGTCTCATAATTAATATTGTAACATCTGAGAGCCCCATATTTAAAAGAGCTCAGCAGTGTATTTTTGGTCAGTTGTTTAGCGTAGGAATCAATTGTTTTCCCACACTTCTCTCATTCACTGCCTCTCTTTTCATGCAGCTGGGGCTCTATGTAAGATAATATTGCTTATGTTACCATGTAAAACACTTAATGTAAACCATGATACTCTTGGTGGGTTCTTCCTTACAGTACAGGAACTTGCACAGCAGGAAAGAGGATAGAGAATGCTGAGGCATCCTATTCATCCAGGTAGAACAAAAGGAAAGCTGTGCTGCACATTAAGAAGGCCTTCTGGTAGAAAATGCAGAATCAAAAATTGCCCTTAGGTGGATACCACCAGAGAGAGAAATCTGGAGAGGTACAGCACGGACTTCTGGCTTGCTGGTCATAGCCAAGGGCTCCCTGGGAACCCGTGACTCTAAGAACAAAGAGCTTGGCATATGGCCTTACCATGATTAAACAGGCCACAACTCTAAAGGATTGCAAGTACACAAGAAGTGTTATTTTTATAATGCATGTGATAACTTAAAATGACAAAAATTGAGGTGTTAAATATATTTTTAAACTTATCATAGATAATAAAAACCCTTCTCTTCTAAAACTTTCAACAAAACACTTAAAGAAGGATATGGCATTGAACTTTATGAATTGACCTTTACAGCCCCTGGCGAGAGAAAGATGGGAAATTGTTTAAAATTTAAGGAGGTCAGAAGGATTGACTTGGGAACAATTGTTCCAGTAAGACATTTCTTTTCTCTAAAGTGCTAAAATATTTTGGTTGATCCCATTCAGCTACCTGCAGTACCCACCTAAAGCTTTTGTGAATTTCACACAGGGCCCTTCATGGAGAAAAAGTGAATAAATGCTTGTGATGGACGCTAAAAAAAGGTGGTCTTCCAGAGTTTCACATCAGGCACCAGAGAGATGATGTAGACCAGTCACAGGAAATCTCTTTCGAATGTTCTTTCCCCAAGGACAGAAGAAAAATTGCTTCCTTTTCCTATGGCCTTGTCATCCCGAGGTCAGGAAGAAAGCCTAATGAAAGGAAAGCACCCCTGGTTTGCTTGCACTTAGCTTGGTCGTGTTTGGATTTGGGCTATGCAGCATGTCTTCTCTAAGGTCAGTGCTAGAAAGTTCTCAGTATTGTCTGGACTATAACACAAGCTTTTGCTTAGACAGACAGCTCATTGTGAAGAGTAATTTACAGAATATTTATACAGTTTCACTTACTTCATCAGTGAGCTACAGTTCACTGACTGCTCTTAGCCACAGTAAAAAGGTTGCGATATTGCCTTATGGCTGTTAAAAAATGTAACATTTTAATGGCAATATTGCTCAAAGAGGAGTTTCAATCACAACTGATTTTTTAAAAATTTTTTTTTTATTATTCTTTGGCAATTCTTTTGTAAATCAAGTTCAGGAAAAAAGGACTGTTTGAATTTTATATTTTGAAAAGATAAGCTGAACCTGAAAGACGAATTTACGAAATCTATAGTGTTTTGAGAACAGATACATAAGAAATTTCATTCTGTATCAGAATGAAGGATTTCTTGTTGTGAGCCTCTACATAGGCTTGTTTGGTAGAGTGAAAAAAAAATCTTCCCTGGTTCATTCATTAATGTGGAGAAGAGCAGCTCTTGTCTTTCTGCCTGTGATGAAAGTAACTGCCATCAGTGTAAGAGTCTTCTATTTCTACAGTGTGTGGGAAAATCTGCCTCCATTCTGGGTACGACTGTTAATAAAAATTATTGCTATTCCACATTTCTGTGAAATGGAGATTCAGGCTTCCTGCAGAAAGCACCCCCATTGCATATGTTCAGCAGACATCTTCCCTCTAGGTTGGCAGTGGGTCTGCTGCAAGCACAACCTTCTGCATTTACTCCCATAGCCATCAAGCCAGTCTTGGTGTCCATCTCTGAAGGGTTTCAATGGCAGACAGAGGCAGAAGCACCTTTGTGTTTTTGGACTTCATTCTTTACGTCAGTTTATCAAAGTCTGAGCTGTTCTTTGGGAAGTTTTTTCCTTCCCCTAGTGGTCACATCAACAGGGTGACATCACTGTGCCGACTCAGCCATTTCAGGTAGATGAAGAGAGAAGGCAAGGCTGCTCTGAGGCACAGCGCTTCTTTTGAACACCTCAGTGCATCAGCTCCTGAGTAACAGCCCTGCTGTTTCTAGTTCAGCTGATCAGATATCCCAGATCCACTTGTAAAAGTTAAATCTGGATGAAGACTGGATTTTAAATAATACTGGTGTTTGGGTCAGTTGTAATACAAAATATTTATTGAAGCCTTATTTATTCTGTGCTGTGTTTGTACACATGTACTCCATGAAGCTTCAGATGCCCAATTACACAAAAGGTTTATTTCAAAAGCTGTTGGATTTTCCTTCCTCCTTCCTTGTAACATTGTATTTGTTTTATGGTATTTGGTGCAGCCAATAGGTGCATCAGGGCTACAAAAAGACACTGTTCTTTCAGCTTTGAAAGGAAACGTTGTCATTGACAGCTTAGAGATATACACATAGAGATAGCACATTTGCTAAAACAAACATCCAGCGAACTTATATATTGCTGTCATTTCAGTTAAGCACTTTATGAGTCAGACATCTGGTCCTTGCTGGGTGCCTCTGCATAAGCTCTTTGTTCAGGGGCGTGAAGCGGTCTCAAGGCTGTTTGCAAAGACTGTGCAGAGCAAAGCCTTGTCTTCTCCGTCTGGGATGAGAAAAGCGTGCACGAGCTGAGGTTCTGCTCCTTAATGTCGTACAATACAGCCTACAGGAGGTTTCTCTGAGACAATCCGTACATGCCTTTCTTGTTCAGATTATTATCTTCTCCAAGTAGTTCCATGCAGAAAAAGAACAGGAAAAGCCTACCGGTAAGGGTTTTATTCAGAAATGGAAGCTTTTTTTCTAATGATCCCCAGAGTGGATTTCATGTGAGTGACCTTTCAGTGTTTTCAAGACAGAAACTAACAATGATAAGGACAACAGACGTACCCCTCCAAATTCACTGAAAGATCTGTTTTGATTCAAAACACTTAGGCTGCATTTATAAACCACTTACTGGGGCCTGATTTCCGTTGCTTTGATGTCAATCTGCTTAGTTTGAAACTCAATGTAAATCAAGTCCTCTTTCAACCCCAGGAAACATGGGGAAGGTGCCAACAGTGAGAAGTTCTTTGTGGGCTTGTTGGGAAGAGCAGCTTCTAGACCAGGATGTGTAGAGAACTGGCCTTTGCAACTGCTCTCAGGCAAGCCTTAGCTGTAGCCTCATTATTTTAAATGGCCTCCAACAACCAGAGGGCTGAACTAAGTACTGCGATGTTCTTGTCCAGGCTGCAGGTGTTTCACTGGAGAATTGTGCACAGAGAAGGAACATGTTTGCCTTGGACAATTGCAATAAGCAGCTGCTCTGCATCCTGACTGTGAACTGTCCCATGAGATGTGAAACACGGAAGGAAGAAGGACCAGCTGAGTGACACAAGTTTCAGGGAAGCCAGTGCATTGGGACAGAGCTCCAAATTTTGGGTAGAGAAGAGGTGTAGGTGAACACTAAACACATTGAAAGATGGATTAGACACCTAAGATACATGTTGGCCTGGACTAATTTCTTCATGAATGTTTCATGTCATCCTGATGTGATTACATGAAGAGGAAGTTAATCCAGAATGGAGAGAAATCTGAACATTCCCAGTACCAAAGGTGGCACCTAAATTTAGAAAACTCATGGTGTTTTAGGGAGCTTGGTTTCATAACACAACACAAAATCCCCTAATCTCAGGAAAGCAAACAAGAGTGTGGGATGCGCAGTCCTTGAGAATATTCTCTCTCAGGGCAACATGACAACCAGAAAGCACTGCAGGAAGGCCATACCTACCCAGATCATCTGATGTGCAGTCAAGTTGAGGGAAGACCATTTGTCTCTCCCACGCTGTATTCCATGTGTGGGCAATACAGCAGTGCTCTTTTCCCAAGTACACATGTTTAAGCTGGGATCTGTGCTTGCTATCACGACAGTATCATCCTGTCATTAGAACATCTTCTGCAAACAGCTCCTCTGGTGGCTTGTAGATAAGAATGGAGATGAAAACCAAAGGAGTTATTTTGCTGCTTCTGTTTGCTTGAATGCATTCTTGTTGATTATGCCTTCAGCAGGGCATAAACCCTTTTGTGTATCCATGCCCACAGAGGCAGAAGCAAAGCTATCTGTGTCACATGTTTTGCTATTAGGCTCTTGCTGATGGCATGGAAGTACTTAAAATTTTACATTTTAATGACCATGCTCAGACCCTAAGCCCCCTGATGGTAATGTTTGCCAGGTTTATCCCTACTGTGGGAGCCCAAAATCATCCATCACATCGCAGCAATTTCCACTCCATCCACAAACCTGATCAAAAGCCCAGGGAAGTGACCACAGCCGTGACCCCACGCTCTTAAATATGAATTATGGTCTTTGTTGCCATGCCACAGATTTTCAGTACATACCCAATGGCAGATAATTGCCTTTCAGCATGTTGGGAAGTTTTTACAAGTAAACACAACAGCCAGAAATGGATTCCTCAGTAAACCGCACCACTTTTCTCTTCCCCCGTCCTCTTCATAAGCTTATGTGTTTGGTTGTACAAAGGACATCCTCATTCCAAGCCATTAGGTGACTCATGATTACATTTGGTCCAGACATTATGGAAATGAAAGCTTTTACAAACATTATATAAGTTGCTGTAATATTTGCAAATATTCTTGTGTCAATAACAGATACTGTACCTATGTCAATTATTTATTAACTACAGACTAATAGATTACCTATTCTAAGTAAAAGCTACAGCCTATAAACCATAGACAAATTAATAACTGTTAACTCTGGACCAGCATATGAACTATATTAGAAAATATCTATTATATATCCATTTCAGTCTAATCAGGCATACTGGACAGATAACCCCTCAACAACTTTTGTATTTAAATTCTATACAAACTCTCACAAGCTACAGCATTTAGCTGTAGCTACATTGGATAAAATTAAATTGTCCTCCAGCTTGCACTAGCAAAATTAAAAAATAGTACAGAATAGCTCTAACTGCAACAAACCAAACCCCTGCAACTCTTATAAATTTAAAATGCCATGCCTGTGTGTATAGATACATGAAAAACCTCTCCAGCACTCCTGCACAAACTGTACCCCCAGTAATAAGCCAGTTGAAAGCTTGTAGCTGATCCAGGTGCAATCTCCTTAAACCAGATGTGGGCTCCAATCAAGTGCATTTAGCACTTTGACAGTGCTTGATATTTCACACTTGTGATGGCTAGTGTGGGTGACCTTATTTTAAAGCTCAGGGTGCTCATTTCCAGGTGGAAAGCACCAGCAACATCTGTGGGTGAAATGCTGTGAGAATAAAGTGTCTTAGGTAAAGAAGTTTGACCTTTTCAGGAAATGGCACTGAGAGGGGTAATACTGGAGGACCAAAAGAGAGTGAGGTGACTGGTGCCAAAGCACAGCGTTTCATCCTGATTGATGTGGTCTTGCTGTTTTGCAGTCTTTTCCTGTTTGTTCCCATTTGTGGTTTCTTATTTCTTACTTCCATTTTTGTCTCTTAAACATGATTTTCATTGTGCACTTCATCCAGTATTGCACACTGTGTGGATCTAGCCCATGAAAGACACTCCAGGACACCATCTTTATACAAATAATCCCTACCTGCAGCAGCAACCTGCTGCTTCAAAATGCTGCCAAGCCCCAAAAAATCAGTGTCATGCTCTCACCCCAATACACACTGCAGTGCTTTCTTTCCTGATTGCAGAAGGAAGTGCATGATAATCACACTGTTAGCATCGCTGGTTTCTGTATGCTGTCCCACCATAAATAATAGGATAAATGAGGATGTCTATGAATTACTGCTTGAGAGAAGAAAAAAAAAGCCTGACAGATGAATGCAAATCTTGCGACAAAGATTTTGCACCTCCACGTATTTTTCACACATATTCCTAAGTTGAAGAGTGACTTTTTCCTTGGTTTTCAAACAGTACCATTGCTACATTGTGGTGACAGCTTCTGAATAAACATCTGAAATGGTAATTCATTAACGCTTCCAGCACAGCTCACTAATGACTGAGGAGTTCTGAAGTAAAAATATTTTTTTTTCCTTTTTCTGGCTATGGTGTTTGCCAAACCTATATTCCCAAACAGGTAGTTAAGTGTACTTCAACCAGACAGAGTCCCAAGAAACACATACTCAACTTCACTTCCTGACATGCTCTGAATTGCTTTTAGTTCTGTATGTCTGTACAAATACACCTAGTGGCTAAATTAGAGGGTATGAGCTACAGCAAATTACATAGCCTGTTTAGACTCACAAGCCAGCTCCCATAGTTAAGGGAAGGTTTGCTTTGAAACAGTTCCAGGTTTTCTCTCCTTGGTCCGAATTTCCTTTTTCAAGCGCCCCTTTCACCTTTCTATTTATGCCTCCCTCTCCCCTTTCAGCACCTCAGCAGCACCTCTTACATTGCTGGAGGAAGTATAGAACGTCTTCCATTTGAAAAAAAGGTAAAATAAAAAAAGGCATCCAGCTGCTTTCCTGTTCTGCCTTCTCCCTCTGTTCTCCAACCCTCTCCATCACCCTCCTGACAACATGCAATTTTTTTCTTTCTCTAGAGGTCTGTTTCTGCGGCAGCCCAGCGCAGGTGCGTGCGCGGCATTTGCAGCAGGTTTGCATTTGCAGGGGGCTCTGACCTCGGCTGCTGGACTGGGCTGGTAGGTGCCACCATCAGATCCCTCAGCACTCGTGGTGGAGCAGGCAGTGAGGAGGGACAGGGGGACACGTGCAGCATCTCTGCTCCAGTCCAGACTCGTGTTACAATCTCACCTCCACACACAGCCTGGTGCAAGTCTCTTGGGGCATTCCTCGGCAGCAGTGCTTCCTTTGCTTGGTCACCTGCACTCAGTTAGGGTGGACTGGGGAGCCATCAATCCACTTTGTGTTCCCAGTAAACGTGAAACTGCTGGCTTTTCTGAACCCCAGTAAAAAGCTGCACAGCAGAAATAGAGAAAATGGCACTAGGAGGCCAAATTTTAGAAGTACATACTGGACATCATATGGAATTCTTATTACAGGATGCAGTAAAAATACCTGTTTTAAATGGTTGTTAGCCAGATTGACTTTAGCAGAAATGCAGATTCCATAAAAAAAAGAGAAAAACCAAAACCAACAAACCAAAACCCAGTAATGTTCAGTTTTCATACTCCATTCTTTTAAAATATTTTCCCCATGACCCAATGTAGAATAAAGACACACAAAAAAATATATCTTTATGCATATTGTAATGATGGGAACGTCTCTGGAAACAGCAGGCAAAAATATTCTTATTGTCATTAGGCTTTGAGACTGAGGTAAATTTTAAGATACTTTGGTTTTGCTGATTTGCTATTCCAGAGCACTAAATGCAGTTAGAATTGTTCAAAGATGATTTTCAGTGTAGTCTTTTCCTAACACTATGGGTACCTGAGGTTCAAACCGGTTGCACGGTTATTTAGAGCAGCCCTAAGGCAGCTCAAAGTCCCATTCTACACAGAAGTTTAAAATTCAGAGATAACATGAAAAATCGTGAAATTTTGGCTAAATTCATGCTTATGGCATTCTCTTCTAGTCAGCAGAACCTTTTCTCTCAATCTTCTGTCAAGTTGCAAAGCAAGGATGCTTGAGCAGAGACATCAAGCCCAAACTGCGGGAGTCCAGTAATTATGTGAAAGAATAAGACAAAATATTAACAAAAAATAAACAAAAAAGAACCACTGACAGTCAAACATAAAGTTATGATCTTGAACACCAAATGATGGAAATCTAGACAGAAACTGAGAAATGAAACTAGCAGATGTGGTTGATGAATGTTAATGGTGGGAATTAATTTTGTCAACACTGAAAGTAATGGCCCTGTTCCAAATCTATCTACCAGGACTGAAATGAGCAGTGGCACCACCAGAGTCTACACTTTACAAAATGTGAAAGGCATCTTCATCATTACAAAGAATCAAGGTGTGAAATTAGCGAAAGGCTCCAAGGAATGTTCCTAGCACAATAGATGTGCACTCATGCTTGTTAATAATGGGGTTTCCACGAGATGGCTGCCAAATGGTAGCACTTCACAGCTTGCTGCCAGCTCCACACCCACAAATCGGCCTGCTACACGTCTAAATGCTACCATCCACTGAGCTTCAAAATCACAGGAATCAGCGGGATGGTGTGTGAGTGGTAGCAGCTGCACCCACTAAAGGGTTGCAGCAGAAAGAAAGGTTGAGAAATTAACGATATGAAAAGCTAAATGCAAGTGTTTTATTAGCCCTGTATCTGCAGACACATTTCTCTCTTGAAAGTTAACCCCTTTCTCACCAGCATGGCCCTTTTCATTACAATTATTACTTTTATTTTATTTAATTTCAATAATTAAACTGTTCTTATCTCAATCCATGGGTTTTGCCTGTTTTCTGATTCTACTCCTCATCCCCCCAGTGGCAGCTGGTTGTAGTGAGCAAGTGACTGCGTGGTACTTAGTTGCCTGCTAGGGTTAAACATCTACACTACCACATGAAATTACTTTGCAATTACTTTTTAATGGCAGCCTCATAAACTGGCAGTGATGAAAGTCCATTTTCCATTGCTTTCATAAGCACAGAGGTAGCTTTGCCATGTCACGACGACCTGTCCAAATACTTCACCCACTGTTGTTTGTACTTATTTCACTGTTATTTGAAAAATGAGATTTTGTTGCCTTGAGCTTGCTTCTATTAAATCAGACTCCTTGATCACCCTGAAATTTGCCATGGCAGGAAGCTATTGTACGTGAAACATGGTATATTGCTTCACAAAATACTGTATTCTTTCTAGGGCTGCTAATTGCCAGACAAGGGTGTCCAGAAGACCTGTAAATTCTGCTTGTGAGCACACATCCGAAACCACTCATATTTTTCTCCAGGGCAGCAAACTACCCTATATATATGTCTAATGGGATTACATAAAACCTGATGGGCTTAGTTCAGGGGCCTTATTCTGCCTGGGTGAGGAAGAGTAAGGGGCAGCAAGCGAGCATTGGCTGAGGAAACTGTGACCAGTTTGGGGAACTGACATCCTGATGTGCCTGGGGGATAAAAGGGGCACTGGGGGTGTTGACACTCCCAAGTCCCTGCTCCAGGAGATTTGGAGGGGGCTGGCAGGGGGCTACACAGCTGTGCAGCCCACTGCTGCACATCTGGGCAGGGAGGTGGGAAGGGCCCTGCATTCCCTTCTTTGAAGCTGACTCAAATTAAAAACATGTTGGAGACTGTGCTTCCTTTTCCATTAAAGAACGCAGGTCAGAAAAAAATATAGGAGAGAGGAAAGTGAAAGGAGAGAGGGTTCCCTCCCTGTTTTCTTTGTGTACTTCCGTCCCTCTCCTTCTAGGTTTTCAATGCCCTTTCCTCACTTTCTGATATAAGTGTATTAAAAAAAGCAAGAAGTAGAAGAAGAACAAAGATGAAAACCAGATTTTTCTTAAAAAAAAAGTTAAAAGAAATGAAATGTTACATTGTCTCTTTCTGAAATGGGAATGTTTTCCTGAATTTGAAGTGCTTTCATAAAACAAAGAGTTTTGGCAAAACTGCATTTCTCAAAAATGTTTTGGAGAGAAAGTTTTCATGAACTTTACTAGAAATGCAAACTTCCAACGCTCATAGCTAGCGGTCTCTCTCACATGACCTGTAGCAAGGGAGACAAAAGTAGAGGAATTAGGAATGAGGTGGACTCAGAGATGGACCCCGAGCAAAACTTGCAACAACACCTTAAAATCAGAGAGGACGCTGTGGGAGAGGGATGCTGGTCTGTGCTTTGGCCTGCAGCCATGTGCGCAGCCTCAGGACCTGCCAGCAGCCTCATCTCCCTGGAAATAGAAGTGCACTGCACCTCCACGCTCTCCTCTCTGCTGTGGAGTCACTTGGTAATTATTGGCTGTGCAACAGAGGAGCATGAATATATTCTGACTATTTCTTTTCTTCTAGATGCGGATAAAGCCTGCACTCTAGTGGATTGTCTCTACAGGAAAGTGTAATCCACTTATTAACTTGTAGAATATAAAGACTGAATTTCCAGAAATGCTGGACTCTGTTCTAGCTTCACTTCTCGAGGACTGTGAAGACAGCAAAGCAGAAAAGTTCTTTAACCCAGTCTTTTCCCCACTACAAACCCAGGTTCTCCAGAGAACCTCAGAGATTCTGGTTTTGTCCAACACTGGACAAATTTGATTGCTCTGCAGTTTGAAGTTCCTTTCTGGTAAACTTCCACACTGAAGTATCAAGGCTCTCTTTAAGTGTCTGTTTTGAAACCAAGAATAGGAATGTAACCCTTTTTGTTGACTCCACAAGGCTTTGGAACAAGCTCTACACCACTCACTTGTGGGAGGTTCATGCCTGTACTTAATGGTAAACATGTTTGGTTTTAAAAGCACTGGAGATACTAGGAAGTAAACATACCCTTTGCTTTAGGCTTGTCCCTAAATCCTGTGCCAAATCTGAGCTTAAAATATTTACTAATACAATAGGGAGCTGGAGACAGTCAAAGAAAATTTATTTTAAAATCTGAATGCTTGAGGAACTTTTGTTATACTGTCTTCTCATATTGCCGCCTAAAACTACAATGTTAAGCATGAATAAGGGGGAACAAGAGCCAAGTGTTGTACTATTAAGTATAATAAGAAATACTTCTCTGTGTGTACTTATTTTTTGTGGAAAAAGGGGAAGCAGCAATACTGTTTCCATACTGTACAGGTCTCATGGGGAGGTAAAGCTAGTTCAATCTTCCAACATTTCAACCCTGGCACAACTAAAAGACATTATCAGAAATGCATATCTTGTTTGTTTGTTTGTTTGAGTGCATGTGATCACATACTTCCCCTCTGTGCGTGATGGGAACAGTTAGATGACTGCTGACCCCAGCAGCTTTAAAGCCTGTCATCCATTCCCATCCGAATCAAACAGAGGGTAGCTCTCCATTTCAGCTGGTTTGATGGAAAGAGGCAGACCACGGAAGCAAAAGAACTCTACTCATTCCTTCTTTAGGGAAAAGGACCAACTCAACTTGCCCTCTTACACCAGCCCCTCAGACAGAAGGGAGTTATCAGTGAATGGTGGTTCTGAGTATCCACATACTTGCAAAAACCAAGCAGAGGTCATGTTCTATTTTTCAAGGGTTCTTTCTTACCTGGAGTCATAAGGCTTATGCTTAGATTTAGGCTTCCCTGCAGACAGGTGATGCACAATACTTGTCTGTCATGTAGATGTTAGGATTCCATTCAGCATGAGCTGCGCAGTAGTTCTGACAGTACTTAGGCATAAAGTTAAAATGTGCAAAGTGGAAATCATCTGAAAGGGAGGTTACTGGCACTGAGTCCCAGTGCTTATGAGCTACTTCCTTCACATTGCCTCAGATTGAGATTCTGCACCTGATAACAGCACAGGGTTAAAACTTGAGACAAGTTGGACATGACTGGAAATACAAATATTAAAAATCAGGTCAACATGAGTTGCTGGAGATCATGTCAGACAAAGTGTGATTCTGTGTCAGCTGGGCATTCCTTTATGGCACTCAAGGTTTTGAATCTCATTTGGAAGTTCTCTGCTGTTGTATAGCTCATATAGTTAACTACAGAATATAGTTAATAGTGTCAAGTTCTTCTAATTCTTCTACGGGCTCAAAGGCCGTTGGAAATTTACATTTGAGGTGTCCCCATCTTGCTTTATGATATATAAACAGCTGTATTGTAACAACTGTAATAATTACGATCATCAGTGGCTTTTGTATTTACATTTGACAGATCTTTGCCAACAGTAATGCTACCAAAATTATAGCACTTACTGATGAAAAAAGAGAATTGTAGCAGAAATGGAAATTAAGGCAGCATTTAATGGATGAGATGATGCTCTGGCTACTTATGTCATAGTCAGACTAAATATATCAGTCTGTCTTTCTTAATGATCTGGTTTCTTCTATTTAGCAGAATGTGAAAGTTCCTTTGTTTTTGTAACCCAGCCTTTCTAGTATTACTTTTCTCCTGGCTCTATGGAGCCTCAGAATTATTCTGCTGACGAATGCTACTGCGGTCACCATGGGGAGTGAGGAATTCAAGGAGTGAAGTCTGGGTGTAATGTGCTTGTATCTGGCTCAGTGCAATTTCCAGTTGCTTTATGCAAAGGCAGCCATTGCTTACAATTCATCAGCTACAAAAACAGAACCGAGAGGCACAGGCAGGTCAGTGTACAAGAGAGACTGTGTTGTAAGTTAGAAGGGTTGAGACCATTGTCAGTCATGCTCCAGGTTCTTACCTGATAACAGAATCAGCTACCACTACGCATTTTCTCAGTCTGCCAGACCCCACCAAGTAAATGTGACTGTTTAAGAAACACTCTAAGATTTTTTTAAACTCATATTAATATTTCCTATCCTTTATAATTTGCTTCAAAACAGGTAAAAAGAGATAAATTTTCCAAAGCCAGAAATATCCCTTTTTCCTTTTCCTTTTCCTTTTCCTTTTCCTTTTCCTTTTCCTTTTCCTTTTCCTTTTCCTTTTCCTTTTCCTTTTCCTTCCACTCGTTGCTGCCAAGTAACTCCATCCGACAGTAAATGACTCACCCCTGGTGTACGTGGAGTCCTTAAAATGCATTGCCACAGGGCAGGTAGACTTCAGATGTGTGGGTAGACATGCCTTTTATCTCCTTTCCTCTAATATTGTTTGATAATGCCATTTTAATAATGTTTGTTTGTTTGTTTGATAATGTCGTAAACCTTCCAGTGGGTAATGACTCCCCATTAGAAAATAGCAAGTTTTACAGCGCTGTTCTCAAGAATACATCATCAGACCTATAGAATCTTCAAAGGGGATACTCCTCCGAGCCCTCTTGGAGGCTGGATGCCGTCCAGCTCTGGAGATTGCTCAATGTTTTTGTTGAGCAGGAGAAGCTGCAGGGTGCTGGCCCCTGACGACACGAGGCTGGCACGTTTCGCGCAGTAATCGACAGCAGATGGGGACGTGCTGTGGCGGCCCTTTGTGAGGCTGTCTGGGGGCTCTGCTCCAGCACGTGGCTAGGCTGGAGCAAGGCAGGGCTGAGCACTGAGTGCTGGGACTGCAAACAGGGACAAGCGCTGCGGGAGGGTATGTCCACTCTCCTCTTGCTCCCTTGCCCACCATCCCCTGCCTCCCTCCGGACAGGCCACAAGCCCCACCAGGGAACACATTACTTGCAGATGGGTATTTTCTGAAAATATCAGGGACAAGTTAATGTACAATTCTGAACAGACCCGCAGCTTTCAAAAAAATTTTATTCTTGTAGAAACCATAAAATTATTTTCTCCTCTGCTCTCATAAAAAAGAGCAAAATTAAGTCCCTGACAAACCTTATTTTCAGTGTAAACAAGTACAGTTTTTGATTTAGTATTTAAATTTTACAACAAAAACTTTGTTTTTTGGGGGGTTTCCTGTTTTTTAGAGGTTGTTTTGGAAACACAAGCAGAAAGAATTCAATTTCAGTCAACAGCTGTTTTCTCTCGGGGAAATCCATCAGAAGTTTCAAGTCAGATTGTGGTGCTTATGGATGATACATTTCACAGAAGTAATGGGGTGAATTAAAAATTCGTATTGATATAATTCCGTGTAATTGCACCCAAAATATCAGCTGAAACCACTGCTATCAGCATACTATGGGAAGAGTTTGTGGATCTCTGAGTAATGTATTTTGAATTGTTTATATGCAGGCTTTAAGCACCACAGGATATTCTCTCCCCAGCCACGCAAACAATATGGTAAGGATCTTATGTCAGCTGGGACTCCAAGTATTTCTAAAATATATTATAAAATGCTGTTATAATACGAATAACAAGGGAAAGCTTCCATCCAGCTGGAAGGACATGTGCTGCAACAGTTGGAGACTATCTCCAAGCAGTCCCATCTGATGCGATATGACTGCCCATGAGAGATGTTTCCTGGACTCTGGTCTTGTAATATAATGATCAGCCACTTATTTTCCTGAACACTGGGAAATGCAGTAGGAAGGGAGGACTGGAAATGGTGTTTTGACATTTGCGACCTTTAGCCCACTTTTTGTCGGTTTTGCAATTTATTATGCAGGGCATACAAACATACTACTACCAACCTTCTGACTTCTGTTCCAGCTCTCAGGATGCATGTTTTAAGCACAGTGCAATTCCCTATCAATCTTGCTTTCTTGGCAAATCTTGTCTCATTCTCAAAGGTAATTTTTCTCTTCCTGGGGAGAAGAAACCTTTTCTTAAAGATCAAGCATAAAACCTGTGCGTGAGTACCTGCCACTTCTTCAAATATAGCTTTTTGTGAGTCAGGACTTAGGTGTCTTGTGGTTCTTCCCAGGTAGCAGTGACTCCTAAAAACACGCAGTGGAGAGCAGGCCAGGTCACTTGTTTTTGGTGAAGAAGTTGGCTCTGCTGATTACTTCACAAAAGTCTGGTTGAGACTTCACAGGTACACATGAGAAAACAGAGAAATCTGGAGGTATCAAAGAATTTTTGAACACATGATGAATGCGGTGTGTCCTGATGAAGAAAAATTCCTGTTCTTTAAGTGAGTGAGAAGAGAATGAGTGATCAGACTCAAGGCTGAGTTCCCAAGTGATGCCCATGACAGTGGTCTACCGGCAGGGCTTAAACTCTCATAGCTCGTGGACCAAGCAGTGAGAGGAGATGATAAAAGATGTGCCATTGTTGCTGTGACCATACTTTTTTCTTTTTGTGCTGCTGGTTTCCCGTCCAGGAAGAAATGCCCAGTAAAGTTACGTACAAGTTATATATGTACAAGAATTGCTTATTTGTTACAGTCAGGACCAACTAGAGAAAATCAGCAGCTCCCTAAAACAGCCCTGTACTTCCTCTGACTGCTTTCTCTGAGCTGCATACAAACCACAGTTTTCAGTGGAGGGGGGGAGGAGGAGGAAGAGATAATCAGAAGCATATGTAGGCATTAACTAGAGATATGCTGGACCTTTTTGTGAGCAACTGTTGAGGGAAGTTGCCTGGCTACGGGAGAGAGAAGAGAGATGAGAAAAAATAGACCACCATCACTGAAGCTTAAGGACTGGCTCTTTCCCTGCTCTCCTCCACTGCACTGTGGGGCAATGTGCTACCGGGGCAGCAGCAAAACGCAGCAGCCCAGCCTGTGACTTGATGTGGGTTGCTGCTGAGAGAATGCCATGTAATTAGTTTTTAGTGAAGTCAGCTCTGCTGATTACTTCACAACAGTCTTGCAGAATAGTTTCCTACCCAGCTTAGACTGGGTTTACACTTTCCTTTGTCTCACCACCTGCAAAAGTAGGTGAGGGCACTGGTTAATTCATGAGAGACCAAGAGACTTAGTCAGAGGGCGGCAACCAGGACAAACATCTTTCCCTGCCTTTGTTTTTAAATCTCATTTAGAAATAAAATCTCAGCACAAGGGATTATCTAGCAACAAGTGCTGACACACAGCTTAACACGGCATGGCTTAGGTTTCCACTGGGGATATGTGGTTTACACCTACAGTATAAACAATCACTGAAAATTTCTCCTGTTACTGCCAGAGTCAAACAACAACAAGGCAAGTCTTTCCTCTCCCAGCCCTTCTGATGAGAAAACACTTGGAAAGCCATTGGTGATTGCCAATGAGAATGCTAAACACATCTCTCACCCTCTTTCAGGAGAGGTATTAGGTGACTTTGTTCATCAGTAGTTATTTGGGTACCAGTCTCTTAGGTATTTTGATACTAGTCATCTGCTAAAGGAGTATTTCTCCCAGTTCTCCTGGTTTTTAATGTAGAACATCTGTGTCTTCTTTCCTGAAATAGTTTGTCCTTTTCTTTTCTCCCTTAAAGTAAATTGATGAATGAAATGTCTGCTTTGTTCTTCAGTTTGGTTTGCTGCTGTCCAAAAGTTTTGCAGACACCTTAGCACACACAGAGCAAATAATCCCAGATTCTGTCACAGAAAAACACACGCTGGCCCACGCACATGCACAAAAAATCATTACAATTCATTTTATCTGAACAGAGTGTCTCATCTTGGACTTCAGTTTCAACCACATGACCTGATGAACTGTAGATTACCTGAGTCAGACAGCTTGTCTGACCAACTGCAAATAATTTTCCTGTTACTGAGAATGCCCTTGGGCCTTTGTATCTTCTCACAGAAAAAAACTGTTTCCATCTGCATGAAAATGTTGATTTTTGACAAATCACTCCTTTGGACATAGTTTAAAGGAAACTGGTGAATATTTAGAGCATCCTGCATTGCTCAGCTAGCAGTAGTACACATCCAAAAGAGTCAAGATGAAAAGTTTTGGTACAAATCTTTAATTACAAAAAAAAATCATTTTATATACTTTTCTCTGCTAAACTGAAGCCTAAGCGCAAAACCAAATTTCAGTAGAAAACGGTACTCTGCTGCTTTGTTAAGACCTTGGAGCATGCTTTGAGATGTTCTTTTAGCTGATATCACAGGGGATATGAGATTGTTCATGAAAACAACAGGGGAAATGAGAGACAAGGCAGTTGTGTGCTTCTTCTATTCTCCTCCTGCTGACCTATCTAACTTGGGGAACTACCCTGGAGTGCTCAAGAAATGCAGGGGTAAACAAAATTGACTAACTAGTGCTTTCCTTTCAACTACAGGAAAAATCCTTCTTGTCTTTTCTCAACACTACCCAAGCCTTGAGGATGAAGCCGCTGCCACTAAATAAAGAGATTTTCTTCTCGTATTTAGTCTTTGTTTTTTACCTCATCAGGCAAATTTTCAAGGAACAAGCACTCCAGAGAACGAAATATCACAATATGTCCTGAAAACATAAATAACTTTCATATTTGTAAGTCCTGATAAGACACACAGTAAATGAAATTTTAACACGACAACTAGTGTTTTGCTTTCCATTAATCCTTGAAGCACCTCCCTCTGGGATAGCTTTGGAATCAAAAATGCATTACTGCACGTCTCATTAATACCACGTGCTCTCCCTCAGTAAAAAGAGCTTCTGTCCTACAAGCCTCTTGGCACAGAAATCCAAGCTAGGCGGCTGTAGGAAAAGCAGCCCATGGTTTTCCTTCTGTCTACCCTCAGTAGCAACTCTGAAAGTTATGGAAAGAGGGAAATTTCAGCATCAGGTTGGACACATCAGGAAATAGTTTTGTTTCATGGGCTCACACGTAACCAAGTACTGTTCACCTAAGAAGATCAATATAAATAATTAGAACTAGTTTAATAGTAGAACCACTTGCTACAAAAGACAGTTCAGAAATTCATAGATTTTTGACTGTCAAACAGGACAACATGATCATCTTCATTTGCCTTCAGGAAGTTTGCTGGACACTAACAGTGGATTAACACATTCCTTTTGAAGAAAGTAATCCTTTCCCGTATTAAACCTATCTTGAAGACATAAAAAAGATTTCTCACCAGCCCTTATTATTGATGTCTTCATTACATTCTGGTAACCAAGTGCTACACTTCTAGTTTTATCACAGTTTATCTTGTTAAACTAGCCAGTCCCTACCTATAATTCACCAGTGCCCATGCAGACCCTGGAAAAAGCAAAGGAAATGCAAGAGCATTCACCGCCACTGAAATTCGAAGAGCCATTCAAACTATTGCACAGAGTTACATGGCCCACTTCATAATTTCCTGCACAAGGTTGGAGTGGGCCCTGCAGACATGCTGTATTTCGAAAATTCAAGGAGTGGGGCACAATTAACCTTCGCTGGTTCCGAAAATGATTCCCAGAGGCATCAGCTGCTTACCTCTGACAGCAATAGCTGTGTACACAGAGTGCTGTGGGCGTGAGGGGGTGTGTGTGGTGAGTGGTTTCCCATCCCCGAGACTGGATGCTCAGAAGGCTCCTGTCAGAATAGCTCGGAAATCACTTTGTCTCTGAACTGTCATGTGTATTTAAAAAAACAAAAAAATAGGATCCGGAACGCAACAAACAATCTTTTTTGGGTTTTTTTGAACCTGAGCTACCTAGGCTTTTCCATGCAAGCTTATTGCTATATGAATGTTAAACTAAAGGGAGCATCACACACTGCATATCAAAATGCTTGCTCCAGCATGCATTCAAGCAGCAAACTTCCTAATTGCTGAGTATTTCCTGACATATTCAAATAGCCATAACGGTGAGCATTTGTAGAGCACATTCTAGGCAAGATATCCCCTAGGCAGAGCAGAAGCACAATGTACCAGGCAGACAGTGGGTTAGTTCCTGCCAGACACAGCTGCTGAGACTCAGAAAAAACTGCCTTCCGAACTCAGCAGAGTTCAAGCTCAAGCACTCTGAATGGCAGGAAAGCATGACTCAGATGAAGTGTTCTTGTCAAATGCTGCTGTGCCCAGCATTCCATACACAGTTTGTGCACCACAAGAAACAAATACTCAAGGAAACATTGGTGATTTGGCTAGAAGTGCTAGTAAGTAGAATATTTACATATTTTTGAGTATTTTCCAAATGTTTCATGTTTTTCAATGGAGAAAAACACAGAAATTTTATGTACAGATCTCTGTATAGGCTGGCAATTCAGTAGTATAGCACTGCCAATTTATTAGAGAAAAGTTGTTACACTGCACTAGGGTTGAGGACTTCTGGATGGAAAGCACAATAGGTTTGCTGCAATATGTACTTATGTAGAAGTACTTATGTACTTCTAATCTTTCCATATCTCCTCAGCACAAACTCTGACGCTTGGAATTTGGTTATAAATCCAACCTACAAGTGCTTCACCTATCACATGATGCCTGCACTAACAGGAACAAAGTGGTACTAGTCGTGCTTCTGCTTTCATGAAAAGCATCAGCAGAGATAATTTTGTCATCCAAAACATCTTGACGGCTGTGACAAAGGGTTGAAAAATCTAGATTAGGTTTTTGTGCTTTCAAGAGAAGTTTCAAGAGAACAATAACAGGTGCAGTTCCAATGAGCTAGAAAGGTTATGAAGCAACTTTATCTATCGCAGATTCCTAAGAAAAAAACCAAAACCAACCTACAACCTTTTTCAGGGTAAGACAGAATTCACATTTGTAAACATAACCTGTAGATTTTTATACGTCTGAAAAAAGTATTCATACATATATCTGCAGTGACAGCAAAACAATCTTGTATATGACTTATTTTGGGTATTTAAACACTGTTGATGAAAAGTTTGCTTATGCATTAAATAGCATAGAAAAAAAAAAAAGCCAAAGCAACCACTTCACAATAGGAGAAATGTGTTATAGTGGTAATTCTATGCTTGCTGTCCAGAGTTGTGCAAATGTCCTTCAGTGTTACTCTGATGATTTGTGTATATAAATACTTTTTCTTTCTTTTGATTTTCTGGCAGAAGTTTTCCAAAAAGCAGTCTTGTGAAAGCTGTATAAGACAACTATGTTTTTAGAAAGTCACATTTATGAATTTGAAAATAAATGTGGCCATCAACACAGGAGAGAAAATTTTGGAACAGGATCTCATTCATTGTTTTGCATAGTGTATTTCCTTTTATTATTGCTTAGGATGTTAATTGGATAACTTCGTATAGCTGCATAAAATCCAGCCATTGTTAGCTCTGGGTTTTTCAGTTTTCTCAAAAACTAACATTGCTATGCATGCCTTATACCTGAAAATAAATAAAAAACCCAGACCTGAATAGTTGAAAACCCAAAGTCTGATGTATAGCCCACAGGTAATTGGTAAAGATCAAGAGCTATAAAAGTGTGTTCCCTTACTCAGGAAAGGGCCTCTCTGAGAGTGGGCAAAGCCTGAAGCAGCTTAGACAGGGGAAGTGTGTGCATGCCAAGGACCCTTAAGTCACTGTGTACTTCAAAGCTGTAACTTGAGCTTCCCCAGTGACTTCGCAATAAATCAAGTAAACCAGGCTGAGGCAGCAGGGGAGCCAGGACAGGCAAGTGAAAGAGATGAGGAAAAAGAAAGTGCTGTGATAACAAAATGTCCAGGAAAAAAAGTTGTCGTGCTACGGCTGCCCAGTCCACAAATGTGAAATTACAGCTGTTGGCTCCAAAAGTGCTTGCTTTCTTCACTCAAGAAACTGAACTGTGGCATCCCCAAATAGAGGTAACATTCATGGAGCTTAGGAGTAATGCAAGCCATGCTGCACTTACTGCCTCACACATAATTTCTTCCCAGTAGTGTAGTTGTGACAGTTTTATTTTTTTAAGTGATGCAACCAGATGTAACACAGACACTAGCAACTTACCTTTTTATTGGTGACTCCACCTCAGCCTGGATCTCCAGGAGTCCGACAACAGACATGCAGGAGGACACAGGAGAGGCTGATAGACTTATGCGAGTTTTGAAGACCATGGACCTCTCTAACTTAAGACCAGATCTTGGAGCCCTACAGACCTAGAAGTGGAGCACTGGACTTGGATTTACAGATGACTGGTGCAAAATAAGATAGTACATACAATGTCTGATACGATTTGCAAAACATGGCTTGTTCAAGAGACAAGCTAGATGCTCTGGAGCAATCATGTCAAGCAGGCTTATTCATCATGCATTCATCTTTCCTCTCAGCAAAACTCAGCCTACGCCTCCACACTGCTGTGGTGCCCTGAACATAAGGCTGTAATTGACAAAGGTGACCCATGTAAATTCACTTTGTTTTCTGAAAGCTGAACCTCACAGACCATGCAAGGCAATAACTAGTTCAAGTGGAGCTGATTTTCCAGAGACCAGCCCTACAGGACTGACTATTTCCAACTGGAAGACTAGATGAGAAAGTCTTAGTAATTTTAACTTAGGTAAAAATTAATAAGGATGTTGTGGGAAGGAGAGTCTGGGTATCATTAATACTTCTCTACTGAGTGTTAGGGAAAAGAAAAAAAATAATGAGTGGGTAGGCAATAAATTATTAAGCTATCGTTCAGCAAATCTAGACGGGAATTAAGAAGGAAAGAAATAAAATTCTTAAGGATTTATTTTATTGACTAGTTTCCAACTTAGAAGAAGGTTAGAACTTAACCCTTCATTTTGAGGCAACAGTTACAGCTGGTTCTGTTCCTTATAAGGGATTGCTGATGCCTGTTAATAATCATCTTCATCTTCAATGGTGTTATAAACTCTGGGAGACCTGTATGGCACAGTGATGACTGAAAAATACCAGTAGCACCTGATGAAAGCCCAAAAACTCAAAAAACATTACCTGCAGCTGCATAAGGTCATTACTGCTGCTTTAGACATGAACAGTCCAAGCACCCAGAGATGCAGGATCTGGGGCACTCCCAGACACCATCCCATGTGAAGGATGGAAACTGATACCATCAGAGAAAGGGAGCCCTGCCAGCCCATGTGCTCTCCTAATTCCAAACTCTGGCCAAAACACTTGCCCAAGAAAAATGGGCTTGTCTGGCTGCAGCCTGTGAGCTGCTGACCTAAGGCAACCAAGAAGTCACTTGAATTTACACCAGATGTGTTGCTTTTTGGAGATCAAAGGGATTTTTTGGGGTGGGAGGAGACCTTTATCACTTCCTGATAGCAAATGGCAGTGGAAATCCCCTCTCTGGACATGAACTGGAAAATCTGGAAACTCTCTGGAGGGTTACAAAAAACGGCCATCAGGCCTTTCCATCTTTCTTGACCACAGCTGGTTGAGGTATTGTTCAGAGAGAAGGAGTCCTGGACATGCAATTTTCATAATAGTGATCCTTCTAGACTTCCTCTGATGTACATTCACTGTCAGAAGACAATGCCACGTTCGTCAGTGCTTGCAAATACATCTTCATGAACCAACACTGGTCTTGTTCGAGGTGCACCATCACTCCTCGTTTCTAAACTCAGCAGCCAGGGTATTCTTCTGGGAACACCTCATCCAACTGGTGGCAGAAACCCCACAATTATAGTTTAGTATAGTTTAGTGTAGTGAAAGTATAGTGACTTCTGGTTTAGTATAGTTTAGTATAGTAAAAGTATAGTGACAAGCTGCCAGCCTATTGAGACTCTCACAGCTTTAGCAAGAGACTGATGAGAGTGGCCTGGCATGGCTTGAGATGAGCCCTGACACGCTGCAGCAAACTGTGATCAAGTTTTTAAGAGCCAGTCGTGCCACTCAATGCCCTTGCCTTCTCAGTGCAGCTCACAGTCCTTGCTCCTCCTTTGCCACCCCACTGTGTCAGCAGGAGGAAATTCAAGTCACACCCTGAGCCTCTAGAGAACAAAATCTGGACAAGTAGCAGAAATCCATTTTTATGGGCTTTTAAAAATAAGACACCAGATTTTGTATTGAATTAATATATTAAGATGGACATTGTTTTTGCTGAGTGGACACTAAATGCAGGAACTCTCAGCAGAGGAAGGGAGGTGACAGTACAGGACATTCACTTTTCAAACTTCTGGCTCAGTAATCTTCCAATCTTATTTTTAGTGCCTTTAGTTCTCATATTTGCCTGCTCTCTTCCTCCTCCACCCCCTTGTCTTTTTTCCTTACGTGGGTGGCATATTGCTTTCTTCTTATATGTTCAAATATTTAAAAATGCCAACATGATTTAGAAGCCCTTGGAAATGATTTTCTGAGAGCGCATGGGACAGTAGCTGCTAAGCAGCCACTCTCGTTTGCAAAATTGGTCTGGGAGTTTCAAGTTAGTGGTACCCATTTAGAGATGATTCTATGAAATCATATGCAAGAAAATAATCTAAAGTTCCTGAATGGATTTGTGAACAAAAAATCCCCAAGCAACATAGGTAATAACATGGTAGGAACTCATGTGGAAATCAGCAGAAGGGAAAGAATATTTGGTCCAATTCCACCATTCATTTCAAGGAATGGTTTTTAAGTCTCAGCTCAATTTTTTGACAAAAATAGTAAAAGGGAAGCCTGAATTCAGTTGTTCTTAGATGCCTGGAATTTTGATGGGGGCTTTTACATGGCACAGCCATCTCTAAGAATCAGTACTGAAATTAAATATGGAGAAAAATATTCATTTACTAGTGATTTTGAAGGTCTAAGTGTTTTTGATAGTATTGTTTCATTGAATCAAGTGTTATTTTCTTAGGCTGCTGAGAGTAGAATTTTATTTTCCAGATCTAATTGCAACTCACTGATCAAAGTTAAGCTGAAGTCTACCGAATTAAAAAAACAAGAAGAAGAATAAAATAAAAAAAACCCAGTTTTATGCTGAAGATAGAATTTATAAATATTATCAAAAAAATCTTTTCCCAAAAGATAAAAGTAAAACATTGAGATCCTTTCTTTCATCCAGAAGAAGATAAACCATTGAAAAAAACCCCAATCTGAGTCTTCCATTTTATTTTAAAGCCAGGTATAAATTTTAAAGTCGGTTCTTAGTCAGATGAATTTATCATATTACAGCTGAATCAATGATGTGTCAAAGTACAGTGGGAACTTAGGAACCTAAATAACTTTCTAAAACACCATCTTTAAGTCTCTAGTCGAGTGCTTTTCAGTCTAACTTAGATACTAGATACTAAACAATTTTTGTGGAGTCACACAAGTTTAAATTTAGCTGCTTGTCAGTGCGGTAGTAGCTCCTAACTTCTGAAAAACCAAGAATCTAAAAGGTGAAGTGGCCCAAAGACCTTTAATGCCTTCCACCGTCAGGGTCTGACTTACATGTGAGGATGGCTAGAACAGCTCCCGTTGCTCTCTTAAAGACATCCAGCTGTCCCAGAGAAAAAGCAGCTGCTTAGGCAGCAGCCGATGCTCTGCCATGCCTTACAGGCTGCCACACAAAGGTAAAGCGACACTTCAAAGCCAGGTTTCCACTCTCTTTAAGGCTCTGTGCTGCCATGGGTTCTCTGCATTAAAAAGAAAATAAAACAGCCCTTTTTAACTGCTTGATTTGTGCCCAGTCCTGAATATCTACAGGCCATGCTTTGTCATATGCAGTTCTGGGTGTTCAAGATGGTAACAGAGTTGGTGGCAAGCCTTAGGAAAGACTGACAACAGCTACCAGTTTAGTTCTGCTTTTCTGTCTACTTTGTCAGCTTACTGAGAAAATGAATCAAAGCACCATTGCTACCCCAATGAAAAATGCCTTTTTCAAAACCATTTCTGTGAATAAGCAAGCTTCCTCAAAAAGTCTTTCAGCAGGAAGTACACAATCACTCATTCTTACACTGGGCAATGGCTTTGCTTATAATCTTTTGATCCTATTGTCCTCAGCTAATGAGAAGCAACATTCTATTTGGAAAGGGTGGCAAGGGTTTATGTCATTGTCTTGTCTTGCAAAGCCCCATAAAGTATTAAATCCTTAACCATCTAAAAAGTGGTGACATATGTGTTCAGAACAAGTTCTGTACTGTTTTCTGTTTTAGTGATTGGTGCTTCCCTTTCTGTTCCTGTACACAGCTTACTTTCAAAAGAATAGATCCGAAGGGCTTTTATTTACACACACAAAATAATTTTAAAGAAAATATCACCAACATCTTAGGATTTGAAAATAGGTCATGAACTCCCACTGCTGATGACTCTCTTCAACAAAATCCCAGGATCCTGAAGTGCTGGCCTAGGGGAACTGTGTTCTCTCCTTTACCTCGTCTGCCACAGGCATGCAAGTCTGCCTCCAATTTGAAGGTCTTATAAAGATTTCTTGAGTTTCCTGACCCAGTAATTAAAAACCAGCTTGTGAATCCTATCTGAGCTAGAGTGAAGTACTTCTGAAATGATGACTCTGACAAAGAAGCATCCATGTCTATCCTCCTTGCCAGAGTGGATGCAGAATTCTCCTTGTATGCAATCTTTGGGGAAAAAGAAAAGGAAATGAGAAGGGGGAAGGGTATGGGGAGGGGAAGGAGGATGNGAAGAGGGGAGGGGAAAAAGGAAAGGAAATGGGAAGGGGGAATGGTATGGGGAGGGGAAGGAGGATGGGGGGAAGAGGGGAGGGGAAGGCAGAGGAGGGCAGAGAAGGGAAGGATGTCCTCCCCCTTCTTCTTCACTGGCATTGGTGACTGCATTGTTGTTCCTCTCACATATTCTCACTCCTCCCTTCTTTGACCACAATTACATCTGCGCAGTAACTTCTTTTTTCTTCTTAGAAGAGTTATCACGGAAGTGTTATTGCCACCTCTGGTTGATTTGGCCTTGACCTTTCTGTCCCTCTGCTCTAAATTCCTGAAAAAAACCCCCAAGCTCACTGTGGTCAGAGAACTCTCCTAGAAAAGGGTCTTACACTGTTACACTTGGAACATGTATTGTCCTGGAGGCAAATAAAACTCCAGGAAAAAAACCAAAACACAAACAAACAAAACCTCACCAAGTTAAAGTAAAAAAAAACTTGTCTTCAGTAATTCTGATTGCTTGTAAGTGTATCAGGAAGTGCCTCAAATTTCTTTTCCTCAGCTACTGTGTCCTGGGATAAAGTAGGTCAGGACAGAAACTCTCAAACACTGTGTATTGGTTTTGTGTGACCAAGTTTTGGTAGCAGAGTGGGGGGTCCAGGGGTGGCTTCTCTGAGAAGATTCTGCCAATATGGGCCTGCCACTGGTCAAGGCCAAGACCATCAATGACAGTGGCAGCATGTTTGTGATAACATATTTAAGAATAAAAAAAATATTATTGCACAGGGACAATTACAGCCAGAGCAGAGCAGAGTGAGAATATGTGAACAGAAGAGCTCTGCAGACGCCCAGATCACTGGAGAAGGAGGATAGGAGGTACTGAAGGCATCAGAGCTGAGATTCCTGTGCAGCCCACAGTGAAGACCACTGTGAGACAGCTGTTCCCCTGTGGCCCATGGAAAACCATGGTGGAGCAGAGATCCACCTGCTGCCTGTGGAGGACCCATGCCAGAACAGGTGGATGCCCATGGACCTCCCAGAGCAGAGGGATGTGGGCAAGGAAAGGTGGGTGGTCACTGCTTACATGCAGAAGCCTCAGGGATAGGGCTACACCACCCCAGTGCTGTAACAGCATGGTACCCCTGTAAAAATGCTCCTGCATGGCAAGAGTGTGTGCTCTGTCACAAGAACCTACCCCCAAACAGAGACAGAGACAAAACATCAGCAAAGCAATGAATGGAAAACTTATTGCTAATGGTCCAGGAGTGCCAGAGTTTGGAATTTCTGGAAAAGCCAACAGGGACACAAATGTCTTGAGTGTTACCTCTGAGTAAGGGAGGGCAGTGCAACTGGTTCAGAGAAATTTCTGGTTTGATTTAAGAGCTTTTATAGAGCTGATAGGCTTGAAATTTCATGAGTATGATTTCAATGAAGTGATCAGGGACGAAAGCCTATGAAAATGAGAAGCAAATGTTAATGGTTTTGGTTGTAGACCATAATATTTTGGACCAGAAGAGAAGAAAGTTTGGAGAAGTGCTGTGCTTCATAATTAACTGAGGAATTTTAAACAAATTTTTTAAACTCTTTGAGATATTTAAAAATATTACAGCCATAATTTTCCAGTGAGAAGTTTTTATTATTTGGTATTTTATTTCAGCTCAACATGACCAATTCAGTGTGATTGTAACAATAAGAAATTCACATAAAGTAAAGACTGATGGACAAATGACATGACAAATGGAAATGTTATTAACATGCTATTAATATACATAAGATGCATGAATAACTCTTCATTAAGTTATTATATTGTAGAAAAATATTTTGAAAGAAATATCATAAAGTTCACTGCAACAGTATTAAATGTCTAGTGGGATATCTAGAGGAGGAAGAAAATGAAAATGTATAAAAGGAAATTTTGGTGGAAGAACAGAAGATTTCTTAAAGAAAAGTTGTAGACCAAGAGTCTTGGTCTTAGACCAAGAGTAAATTGGCAATGATCAAACTGGTAAACAAACTAGTAGAAAACCTGACTTTAAGATGTATTCAGTGGCTTAAGATAAATGTAGTGCAAAGAAGAATCCATGTTCTTATAGATAAAGAGAACTGGACAGCTCTTCTTAAAGATATATTATCCTTTAATAAGATGAAAATCACATCCATTTCACCAGTTTCCTTACCAGCCTCAGAAATAAATCTCACACTTGGTGTTTGCAGTTTCCAGCTCTAGCATTTACTGATTATTTAGTAATATTTTTAATTGGAAAAGTAAAATTTGACAGAAAGAAACCCTGTAATTCTTTCCTTTGAGAAGGAAACATTTTCAGAAGACATTATGCCCCACTGACATTGGAATGACACTGAAACAGCTTCACAGGATTTCTCTAAATCCATTTGTATCCGTTCATTAGTATAAATGTCAAACTCTTGCTCATTTGTTTAAGTCACAATCATACGTCTATTTTTCGCTGACAGTCACTGTTGCATACAAATGATAATCCACATTGCCAGACATTGTAATACAAAGCTATTCCATAAGAAAAAAATGCAGTTGGCCACATCTGTCTCCTCTTCATGTCTATAGAGCTATGATGGCCATTGGAGACACTAGGAGTCTGCTGCTTTTCCAGAAGACAGGATAATTAAGATTGCTACTGTGTAGAGCAAGTACAGGAATTCCCTCCTTTCTCTTTTAATTCTAGTACTTCACTGGCCACATATTGCTAAAGAGGGAACCACAGACCAAAGAAACCATGCAAATTAAAAAAAAAAAAGATATTTAAGAATGTGACCATTAATATTACATAGCACTTGCACAAAGTGTATACGACAACCAGAAACAGCACAAAATTCTTCCCATCAATAGTGTATATTCAGCAATGACTTCCCATTTGGATGTACATATTCAACATCACCACAAGGCACTGGATAATTTCACTAAGTTCTGAAGTGCAGGAAAATACTAGTTTCAAGACTGTCACTCCTGTGTGCAACAACTTCTGGTCACAGGCCGTGAACGGAGCATGAATGGTCTCCTGCACGGGAAGCTGAGACCTCTGCCCTGGGAGCTTCAAACAGAAGAACAAATGTTCAGCTGAAGGGAAGGCACGTGGCTGGCAGCTGGCAGGGTCTTTTACGGAGTGGAGAATCCTTGCTGGCAGTGCAGCTACACACGAGCTTTGAAATGTGAAGGGCTGTGCGGAGGGGGATGGCAGCACTCACTTGTGTCCTGTGTGGTACAGAGCTCTTCTCTGGCACAAACAAGGGCCTGCAGAGCATCCCACAGACAAAGTATCTCTCACCTTCTTTGGTGATACCTTTCCCTCCCATAGTCCACTCCTGCCCATGCCTCCCCCTCCCCCTTTTATTTTCTCTTGCTGAGCACAAGATTTAAACCCCTTTGAAACAGGTTGTTTCCAGATGCAAGCTCCAAGTTCCCCATCAGCAGCTTTTTGCCCCACTCCAAGGGCCAAGCAGAGGAAGGCACACATGGTTTGCCCCAGAATTCCACCCTGCAACACTCACTGAAACCCTACAGAATCTACTCTCTCCAAGACAAACCCCGCTTTTGCATCCCTTTGCTTGATGTGCTGAATTACCAGCTTGTCAGGGCCCCTTTTTCCCACTTAGGTATCTGGCACCAGCGTTTCCCTGAACTTCCTAACAAGCTGGTGCTAGTGCTCTGTCTGCACTCCCCAGCTGCACTGGCATGTACCATGAGCAGAACCTCACGAGTCCGAATAAAACACCACATTGTGGCATTAATAAACTGCACCTTGAGCACCAAAGGATGGCAAGGTAATGTTAACTATTTCTGTGGCCTAGGACAACTAAAAAGCACAAATGACAGCACCTTATGTCAAATACCTGCCAGGAGTCTTTGAAACTATGCCAGGCCAAAACAGGCTAATAAAAGAAAACCAAACAATATTTGCCACCTGTGAGTTTGAAAGGAGAAAATATTTTTTTATTAAAAAAATTTTTAAAAGCTGTATAACCCATCAGCTGTAGTTATGCCACACAAAAGAGCTTTAAAACATGTTACTTAAGTGCAGAAAATAAAAAAATCAAAACCATGTTAGTTCAACATTTTAGCCCCACTACTTCTTTTTTTGGGGGGGGATAGATTTTTAAAAATAAAAATTAAGTTAGAGCAGGGTTGGAAGGGTGAGTGAAGAACTTTCAGCTTAGTATGATTTCAGAGGAGCTTTCTGACATCCACAGGCCAGACACATCATTTGTAGCCTGTGCACGTATAGTTGAGCATCCTTCAGCACACTGACTATCAAGATGGCACCTGGTAGGGGGCCTAGGGATCTTCCCAATGTCTAACTTTGGCAGCACAGCTTGATTGGCCTACTATTTATTATTTACCTATTTACTTTCAGAGTTTTTCTGTCAGAGCAATGGCAGGAGTGGGGAAGAGGTGCCAGAGACCCCATATTCACCATGCTACTGCTGGGATGTGGTCTTGTGGGATTGCTCTCCTAGTCCCTGAAAGAGCACTTTGCAAATGGACTGGAAGCCAAGGATCCCCTTGCTCTTGCTCAGCTGCTTGCTGGCTGTTGCATTAGGAGGTTGGCTGCATTCACACAAGAGTCGGGGCACCAGTAGGGTTCGTGCTCCAGGCTGTCATCGGGGTTCCCTCTCCCGCACTGCTGCCTTTTCGGCACCTAGTGCTGGAGGATGGAGGGCTGGACACAGCCCACGTGCTTCAAAGGCCTGACATCAGAAAGCCACTCTTTTGCAGGAGGACTTTATCCCCCTCCTCCACCTTTCCCCTGCTGCTGCACAAGCTGCTGGCCAGCACGGTGGTACAGGGCGGCTGCATGGCTTCGGGGGCAAAGGCACTGGCTATCCTCTCTTGATCAGTCATCTCTACCTTTCTAACTGGCTGAGGCAAACAGAATTCCTGCCTGTTTCCCTCTCTGTTCTTAGCGTGTGAGACTCAGCATGTAGGATGCAAAGGCATCATGCAGTGGTCAAAATCACGTGGTGGTAAAAGGAAAACGTCATTGCATGTAATGGTACAAACGCCAAGGACAAGACATCTCTGTCAGTAGCTTCTGGTGTTAGTTTTACAATAACACCAGTGTACTAATGCTTTTTATATTGACATGCCCAGATGCACAAGCTACTTCTTCAGCTTCATCACACTCTGCCCACAGTTAGTTTAGCAGCATGGTCAATACAATGATCTTCATGGAGAGTGAAAAACCAACCGGTCATGATTCTTATCTGTCACATAACATGGAGCAACAGTCACAATCTGAAACCAACCAGCTTCCATCACAACAGAGGCAAACAGCCTTGTCAGTGGGCAAGGTTATCTGGTCACACAATGGCAGGCCACTTTTCTCTCAAAGCTTCAGCCAAGGCTAAAGGCTTCTGTGGAAGGCGAGCAAGCTCAGTCAAACACTGCAGCGGTGAGTAGACAAAACTCTCTCTTCTGAGTTATGCAACAGGTCTGACTGATGGGTCTAAAACACAGGGTGGATCTCCCGACCTGGTCAGGAAGCCTGTAGCTGGCCTTCAGCTGGGATTGTATCCTGCCTGTAATCCGATGCTGGAGCACTTTTGAATGAAGGGGAAATTTCTAGCACATCTGAAGAATCTTCTGCAGTGTCTCTCAGAAAACATTGCACGTGTCCACTGTAAATTTAAGACAAAGTATACAGAGCTGACGCCGAGTCTTTCTAGCAATGGCTAATGAGGTGAAAAACTTATAGAAAGATGAAACAATGGGGTTTTACACAGATACAGAAGCAATGGAGTTTTACACAGATACAGAAACAGAACTAAAAAGTATGCAAATTTCATTTTTCAATAGGCATTTTAATGGCAGAAATAAAAGCTTGCTAATGCAGTTTTCCACTTCTAGGCTTGCTGATCCAGAATTATGTCTATTTGTTCTCTACAAGGTAATAGATATGTATGTATAAAATACATTAATATAATTAAAATACGTAATAAGTAGTTGAATACATGTATGCGCTAGCCTCCATGGCCATCCAGAATTTCTGCTGAACTAATTCATATCTAGTCAACGTCCAGTAGATCAGACAAAGATTTTGTGGATGGTAAGAAAAAAACCCAGAAAATTCCAGGTAGTGAATAATCAGATCAGTAAGCAGGTATGGTGTGACAATAGATGCAGCTCAATCACAGAAAAAAATAGGGCCAAGTCATATCTTGTTATGAAATGCAGATTCAAGTAAACTAGGTTATATGGAAAAAGGATAGTTTAGCAAAAGGTTAAACCCAGGGCTTCAGTTCACAATTACTAAATAATGCTTACTCTCACTTTACCCTAAGACTTGCCAGAAGTTTCTACAACATGTCTTTCTTCATTTAGCATCTGCAGGGAGCAGAGCAACAATGGTGGCAGCAGCAGATTCTGTCACATAAGGTGTGCCAGCAGCCCAGTGTGTTCAGACCTGCTGATCCCAGCTAGACGCACACATCCCCTTTCCCTTGCTAAGAAAAGAGGATCTCACATAATGAGATGACTAATTATGGATGTGTGCATGGTTGTGGGCAAAGGCAGGAGAGTGGCACGCTGGGCAACACAGCTCAGTTAGACTCAGTGAGGCATCCTGCAGACGCTTCCTGTCTTTACGTAGAGCACTTTTACATGTCTGGGGATACCGTCTGAATACTGGATTGTAAACCAAAGGAGTTCAGAGATGATTCCAAAAGCAAATAAAAGACAGGTCAGCCTCCACAACCCTAGTAAAAATGACCCTGTTTGCTGTCCATGCAGAGGTCTGTTTCACGGCTCTGCTCTGCCAGTGACTGTTTTTTAGACAGAGGTTAACAGTGAACACTCTGACAAGATGGAGACAAAAGAATTGACCTTAGAAAGAGAACCCTGTTAAAAATGGATTTCTTTTCTCTGCTTTCAAGAGAAACAATAGCTATTAGCTGTTACAGTAAATCACCAGCTGCTAATTTATGAAGGCTTTCAAACTCTTGATTATCTGTGTGAGTGATGGATCCCATTGTGCAAGCTGCAAAGCACCCTGAGCCTGATCCAGCAAAGCTATTAAGCATGTGCTTCATATTAGGCATGCAAGAAAACACAGTAAAATCAACATATCTGAGTTTAGCATATGTTTAAGTGCTTTACTGGACTAAGGTCAGAGTGCATTGCAACCTGCAGAATGGACTTCTATGAGAATGTAAGTGCTTGTGTCTGAAAACAACAGTACATGATGGAGACCTATTTGACACTGCAGTACATTTTCAGATATCTTAAGCTACCATTCTGTGTTCCATTTGGTGAAGAAATTCTTCTAAATTAGCAGAACTACAGCTATGTATCTGCAGGTGGAGACTGAGGAATGGAATCTCCTACTCACCTGCCCTATCTACCTCTGAACTAGAGAACCAAATAAGGAAAATCAATCCAATGCACAGCAGGATCTTCCTTTTCATTTTAGAGAGCCTTGATAATGCCCATGTACCACACCTAGATTCCATCTGATCTAACTTGCCAGTCAGGAATCTATACCTAGCTTCAGGAAGATGAGGAAAAAGTATACAATAAGAAAGATGATAAAATAACTACACTGTCACAGCCTGATTACAATGCAAAGGAAGGGGACTGCAGCTGTTCAGCCCTCCCTTCTCCCTTCCAGCAAACATGTTGACAGATATGTTCAATCAGATTATTTTGGAGATTTTTTGCTCTTTCTTTTTAAATGATTTTAACTTGACATGAGCAAACTTCTTATATTTCTACAGAATTTTCATGACCTGTGACAACTCACTCCCACTTAGCTTGGTACAATGTGTGTTCTGCAAGCACCAGCACCAAATCAAGCTCTCTTCTCTGTTAAAACCATAAACCCCTCTGAAGCAAACAGTGTTGTGCACATGCTAAGTAAGTGGAGAACTGAGCCCGCAATATATGTGCCAAATAATGAGTGACTAAAGCGGGAAAGATAAAACTGCAGCTGGAAAAGCAAAGCAAACATATTATAGGTGGACAAACAGAGATGAGTGCAAGGTCCTAGCCAGCTGCCCTCTCCTTCCTGGCTCAGGAAAGAAAATAGTTTTGATGTCCTAAGGTCACAGACAGAGTAGAAGAGAGGGCAAGAGCCAGATCTGGAGCTGAAGCACTTCCACATTTCAAGGGGTGTTGTGGCAAAAAAATAACTGACAGATGACTGGAAGGGGAAATGAAGCACCTTAAAGGGAAACTAATGAATCAAAGGAGGCAAATCTCTCCCTAACACTATAATATTTCACAAGCTTTAGTCCACACAACATGGAGTGCAAACTTTTATTTATTCTTTGTTTTAAGCACCTGCAGCAGCATTCCCCTTATTTAGTATAATTCTTGCTGTGAATTCAGTTCATCTACACATTGAAATGCCTTTTTCGTCATTATATCTTCTGTGTCTGGACATCTGGCTGCAATCTTATGTTCTATGAATGCAAGGAGTACAATGAGATAGTATTACCTGATCATTCTTATAATTTGTGGGGCAAACCTCTTACAAGCATAAATCACTGCAATTCCTCTGAAGTGAGGGAAGCAAGGCAAAGTATCTGTCCACAAGGAATAATTAATCTGTTTTAATGAGTGTGTTCCATAGCAGAGGAATAAACCGTATTTATTTTTCAGTGGTGGGATAGAAGCCCTCAATAAACACTATCTTCCCCTGTTTGCCTCCCTTACTTCACCAGCTGTCTCTAATGTGTGTGAAGCTTTGAAATTGCTCCTGCTATTAGCCTTTGATTTCTCCCATGCCCCTGACCCCTTGGCGAAAGAAGGCATGGAACTTTGCATGAAGCTGTATCTCTTCAGTGCTATGCAACTTGAGGAATTAAAGGTAGTCACACAGCCACACAAATGAGAAAATAAGGACTACTGTCTAGAAGAATGATCTAGTTAATCTGACTCTCCCTCCTGGGAAAAAAAAAACAATTCTTCCTCTTGCTCAGGCAGGACAGAAAGCCTGTCTGCATTAAATGGGGTGGTCAGGGACCAAAAGACATAATCTAGGTATACTGGTAGTTATGAATGGGCACCAGCACAGAAAACTGGAACAACTGGCCTGAACTCATGGTTAGCTTTTGATGACACTTGAAGACACACACACAAGCAAAAATGAAGCAAAAGTTACAGAAAGCGTTTGTAGGGAGTAAAAACATAGAAGTGTTGAGAGGAAGCTGGGAGGAAACACTGGCCACTGACATCCTGCACACAAAGGAAAATATTATCCATCAGGGAAAATACACTGGTATCAAGCACCAAAGTTTCACATACCACAAAGAAATTTTAAGGTGCTGCATGATTGTCCCAGGTCTGTTGGCTGTGCCCTGCTGACTATCATCCCCCTGGATCACAAAATAGGGATGTATGTTCAGATGCCCACAAGGTAACCTCTACCTGTGCACCTAAGCATAATGCTGCACTCTAACCTTCTCTGTGGGGTGTGACAACAAGTGACACCCACAGACAGGCAGCAGGGGAAGAGGGTGAGATCAGCTCCTCGGCTGCCTGTCACTTGAAGAGTACACTTTCCATCTCCTAGTCATACCTGGGCATATTATTACACATGCACAGACACACAGACACACAGTATCACTGCCATGGTGTTGCCCTAGCTCCTGTTTTAGATGCAACAGACAAAATTGTTCTTGCTAAGGGTTTCAGTACATAGATGATGAGTTAGAAGGGACCTTAAGGACTCATCTTATGTGTACAGTTGCCTCACAAGGACAGAAAAACAATTCCCATCATTCCTGACAACCTAAGGGATTTTTAAATATTTCCAGTGAGTGGATAGAGACATTGTGACTCCTAGTCCAGTCAATCTCTAGGTCTACTATCCACCCTTATAATTGTAATGTCCTTTCCCATGCTGAACCTGTCTTATTTCCTCCTGTTTTTTTCTAAACATCTGTAGTAGAAGGGACTGCAAATAATCCCCCTTTTCTATGCAGAAGGCTTTCACAGATTAGAGTATTGCTTTCTTCCCCCCTCTACTATCTTGCAGACTAAATAACTGTTGTTTGTGTAGCTCTCTTCCATCTGCTACATTTTCCAGTTTGTTCTCACCAGCCTCCTTCAAGCTGTTTCCAAATGATCAAAATCCTTTTCTGGACTCTTCCAACAATGTGACAAAGACAAGACAAAACTATGGAGTTTTGACCTTGGAGTAGGCAAGTTAATGTTATCTTCTACCTACGGCAGTTAGGACACCTGTTTTTCTCCTCCTTACTGCTGATTATTTTATTCTTAAACAAATTCCTTCCCCATTGGCCATCTTCAGCAGACTGTAGGACTTGTTTATCTAGACTTTTAACTTTCCTGGAGAGGAGCTTATTGTCTGTACAATGCCTTTCAGTTCTTGCCTGAAGTATATCAAAAATCATGTATAAAATAATTGGACATGATATTTTTTGGCCTCCTTTTTTTTCTAGATTTATCAGAAATTAGGTCCATAATCTTCTGTGTCTATCACATTAATTTAAATCTTTCTTATCCATAAATAATGTCATTTTTAGGCTCTGGTAAAATCTCTTATATCCTGTTTTCTCAACTGAGATATCTTTGTTCAAACTGAGACCAAAAATATGCAGGAAGGCAGTCCTAAGCTGTTCAATTAGCTATTCAGTTTGCAGTAAAATAACTATATAAGCTGAATTTGTAAGTTTTCCCTTGAGAATCCGGCACTTGTCTCTTGGACTCGAGTGCACAGGTGGGCTACTGTGCAGATGTGTTATCTACAAGCATGATGCTGCTCTGAGGAGAGATAAGCAGTGGTCCCACACTCCCCACAATGTCTTTTCTTCTTCCTTCACCAAACACCTTTGGCAATTCCCATAGTACAATTCCCCCTCCGCATTGCTCCTATCTCCCTTGAAGCTTCCCTAGGGTGTTACAGAACAGCCACATTCATTTAGGCCTGCTTTTCTCTTACACCTGCATCCAAGCTCTGCTGGACTTCCAGCTTGACAGGGAACAACTTAAGACTCTAGGATGAGAAGGAGCTGGATGAAGCAATCACAATTACTGTAAAAAACGGCCTCAGCACTGAATCCCTGTGGTATATGTGTCTTACTGTTCAGTGTTTTGTCCACAGGTAAAGCATTTTAAATATTTGTGGGGAGTAGATGACATATAAAGAAACAAATTGATCTGTCATCAACCACTGGAAACTTCCAACTGCTAACCCAAAAAGGAAAGGACATTTTTCAAAATTAAATCAAAATGTGTTTCGAGACATGACTTCACTTTCCTCTTGTTGAAGAGACATGAAACAGACAATCTTCTGTATTTTGTGCCATCCCTGCAGTTAGGGTGCAGCTGATGTCTCCAGAGAGGAGTTGGAATGAGATATATGCATCTGCTACAACTTGAGCAAACTTAGTCATTGCAAAATTTTTTTACACTCTGCAACAGAACTTCTAAAAGATAAAATAAATAACAACTTTTTAAAAAATGGCCCATCTTTTCCTCATTTTCTTCAAGATTTTGACATCATACAAACACCTACTGGTCCTAATGCACAGCAGAAAATATTTAGGGTTATCTAAATATTAGGAGAGAGTCACTATTAATGCATTCTTTCACCACATCTTTTCCCAGCAACGTGCATTGAATGTCACACAAAGTGATTCAAATATGTTTAATCACATATTAAGCTATACCACCATTTACTCTGCTTCAGATTCTCCACAGAAACAAACTTGGACTGTGAGGAGGGCTGGAATAGGTGTAGGTCTACCAGAGCAACAAAGCAGGGACAAGCTTCCTCTGATCAGTCTACGCACAGAATTGCTCTCTCACACTCCCACTTTTCCATCTAGGATCAGGGCGATCTCACCAGGGAAGAATCCTGGAAAACTAGGTCTTTTTTTTTTTTTTTT
>VXBT01009803.1:18059-45691 GCA_013400235.1 Oriolus oriolus | reverse complement strand
TTCCCCAGGACTGTGCAAGGACAGCAAGGGGAAAGTTCTGGAGAAATAGCAATGGTGTGTGAGCCAATGGTCTGCTTTGCACAAAGCATGTGTAATTCTTTCCCTCTGCTATTCGCACACTAATTCCCCAGCCACAGCCTTGTATTCTCCCACATCATCATGAGGGGAATGACTGCAACAGATTTCAACAGTCTAGTAGCCAATGGAGCGACCGGCAGTCCTGGGGAAAATGTAAGCTGAGAAGATAGACTAGCCAAGTAATGAAAAAAAAAGGCAAGCTGTGAGATATATTACTGGAATCCAGACAAGAAAAATGTCTGTTCTGGCACCACTACAACCAAACAACAATAACAGGTTATGACCCACGCTGTACTTGGGGAGTTAGGCACACAGCTTTGCATTCAGCCTTCTCACAGGGGTATGAGGTAAGGTCACGCTGTGCTGGTTCACAACCTTCCGTAACTCATCATATCATGGAATACAAATTGGCACATGGAGAGAGAGAAAAGGGGAAAGGAACGGAAACTTTGGGGAGGGTGTTCCCATCCATCCCTCTCACACCCTGACAAAGCTCTTCAGCCACACTCTTGAACATTCCTCATCTATTTTATTTCTGTAGAGAGTGTACTGTATTGTTTACATGTCACGTTTCATTGAAGCTGGTGAGGGAAGGACTAAACATCTGGAGTTTTGGGCAGCAGTTTTGCAACACTTGTTTGAAGAAATGCTGTTTTCAGTTATCTCTGCATTGTCATGTCAAATCCTGGCCATATTTGAACACTTTTTCTTCTCTGTTGACTGAAAAGATGAACTCATTTCTTTCTTTCTCTCTTTCTCTCTTTCTTTTCTTTTTCTTTCTTTCTTTCTTTCTTTCTTTCTTTCTTTCTTTCTTTCTTTCTTTCTTTCTTTCTTTCTTTCTTTCTTTCTTTCTTTCTTTCTTTTTCTTTCTTTCTTTCTTTCTTTCTTTCTTTCTTTCTTTCTTTCTTTCTTTTTCTTTCTTTCTTTCTTTTTCTTTCTTTCTTTTTCTTTCTCTCTCTCTTTCTTTTCTTTCTTTCTTTCTCTTTCTTCTCTTAAAATGTATATTTATACATATATATATGAAAAGAAAACATTCTGAGTTTTTAAGCTCTGAAAAGTTAACTGCCATACATTTTTTGCAAAAGATACATATTAGAAATTACTGCAGCTGTCTTTTTCTTTGTTTGTTTGTTTGACTGGTTTGTTGTTATTGTTTTTCTCCACAGCATGAAAATCAGTAGTTGGACCAGTTTTCATTAAACTGAAATCTACATTATTAATTTACTATACAGGCATTCAATCACAGAGCATTACTTTTAAAGCATGATCCTGTTTTTTGTATGTGGTTTACACCCTTAAAATAAGGGTATAAATCACTTTATTGTGGTTTGCCTTATTTTAAGGTATCATACCCTTAAACCATAACATAGACAAGATGACACACAGAAAAATATAGGCTTGAAATTTCACTATCAGGTGAAGATTTTTCACTATGTCTTCCTAATAAATCACAGTCTGATTCCCTTTCCTCATAAATACACACATAAGCATCTTTTTGAGAATGTTACTGTTTTAGGAAGGATGGTTCATTTATTTTTGTCTCTGTTTTAACATTTTCCTAAAAATCACTACTTTTGGAAGATCCTATAATGTCACACATTTTCCAGAGTTTGCAGCTGGGGAGTGTCAGGAGGTGTAGTCTGCCGTAAAACAGGCATCACAAGCAAAAAACACTCAAAGTAAACCCAAACAAAAACACCCACCAAAACAAAAAATAATCAAGCCCCCTACAGATGAAAAATTATTTCCTTAATGTGAAAGCACTGGAAATATTTGGCCCATGGCTTCTTCTGCTCCTCTGGCACCATGAAGCAGAGGGAAGCAGAAATCTAATAATCACTTCTTCTTAATGGGAGCTTTCTCTATTAATGGGTCCAAAAGGTCCAGCACCAAACACTTTTAATCTGAATGCCTGCAGGTACACACTGCTAAGATGAGCAGTGTCTACTCTCTGCTGAAATAGCTCTGCTGACATACTTCTGTGCTATGGAAATCATACCCTTGTCAGTCTGGATTTCAAATGGGACAGGCTACAACACTTTCCTGACCTGTATCCTACTGTACACCACATCCCACTGAAACTGTGAGAGCTCATCACAAAAGATCCACCCATTTCTAGGGATTAGTTGCATAAATAACTCCTTATTATTTTACATTTTCTTGCACAGAAGACTGGCTTTGACCCAATAAATATGAAAAGTCTCAAATCCTTTGATTAATTCATCAGAATTTAAGAGAAGGCTGGATGAAAGGATGTGTGTGAAAGGATGGCTACAGTAATATTCGATTCAGTTAAAATAATTCTAAATGTTTACCTCTGTTTCTTGTTTTTGGTGGATGTTACACCAGTGAGGGCTCTCTCCCCATGCTCAAATGAAAAAGCAGGTCAGCTGTAATGCCCTCTGCTTTGCCGGAAAAAGCACTTCAGTTTTCTCTCATCTGTGAAATCATCAAATTGCAGAAGAAGTAAGTGAAACCCAAGTATGTGTTTTACTGACAAATAACCACAAACATTACTGCTGAGGTACCCCAGCTGACCTGATAATTTGCTCTAGGTGACCCCAAGGTCTTTGTTTTCCCCTTTCTTCTCCATCTCTCCTCTGTGGTGATTGGTAGATGTCTCATGCAAAACTGACCTTGGGATTGCTGAAGGACACTGAAGAATGAATATCTGCAAATTGTACTAAAACTCCAACTGCTCGTATGCATTGTTTTCTTTGAAGAGTTCAACACTTACTACTATGCATACCTAACTAGTGATAGGTTTGGGATTTTTTTTCTGCAAAGTTTAAGTAAAAGTGCTCCGAAAAGAACTGAAAATGTAGGTTGTCAGAGTTGTTTTCTGTCTTCATCCTGGGAGTCCTCCGACTCCTCTGCAAAATAGGGCGTCTTCTGTGGATTCTCTCATTTGCTAAAGTGTCTCTATTCAACATAGATAATAAATATCAAGAAGGACTTTAGCTTAGCATAAAAGCCACCCTGCATTTTCAGTATGAGGCATGTTTTGAAGTCCACAAAAAGATAGAGAAAATCTTCTTATGAGCATGGAAAGAGTTACATTAGTTTTTCAATCAACCTTTAAAAAACGTAAGATTGACTTTAAAAAATCCTAAGCTAAGCCTTTTGGATTGGTAAATTGATAACAAGAACAGCAGTAAGGCTGAAATTCAGCAACAGGCAAGTACACTTTTGCCTGAAAAAGACAATGTAAAACATTCTCTACCCTCATTCGAACAATCTGCTTTGACTTTGAGATTGCTTTATAAGCAACCAGTAAGAATTACCCATGAAGCCCAGACATCACAGCTATGGAGAGGGAGAAAAAAATAGCCTGTAGTTCTGCCCTCAAAAGTTAAAAAAGGGAGTAGGATCCAATGGAAAATAAGCGAGTTTTTCAAGAAAGAGTAAAAAAGCTGTTCCAGGGCCCCACATGACCTTGTACTCTCATATCTGGTAGAAGAAAAAGGGTGCAGAGAGTCCTTCTCTGAGGACTCTTGACTTCACTCTTCAGTAGACAAAAGTGCTGAAAGAAATACTGAAGCTGAAGGTAGAACTCCATTGCAGACACACAGCAAGGGAGGCATTAAAAAACATTGACCAGTATTTAATATGAAAGCTATGACATTTTCTGCATTATGCATCAGTCATTCTCTAAACCATGAGTACAACTGGACTTTTAATATTCAAATACAGTGAGAAATTGTATTGCAGCTCCCCCAAATCTGTATCCTTCTTTTTGTTTTTCATCTAAACTAGCAAATATCTGAGAACAAACAGTACTTCTGCTGCCAGTAACTGTGCAAATGAGTTTTGGTGCTTAGTACATCATTTTACATGGTTTGTAAGAGATCAGGTAATAGTAACATTTACATGTAAAAGTAAATAAAGCATTATATTCCCACCTGAAGTGGCTCTGATTTAAATTTCCAGAAATCAGTTTCGCAAGATCAACAAACTTTCTGCCAACCTTCCCTTTTACTTATTTTTTTTTTAATTTATTTTTTAAAAATAAAATTACTCTTCTGTTTTCAGCCTCTTCCACGCAGTTCTCCCAGCTTCACTGGCTCCAGGCTGTCCTCTTTCCCTGTGTTCTTTCAGTCACAACAAGCCTCCGCACTTAAAACTTTTCCCAAGTGCAGTGTTGAACTCTGTTTTGAAGCATTGGAATAATGCTAACAATTTTCATGTTGCTAATACCAGGCATGATAGTAGCTGGTATTTTAATGTTTGCAAATTGCTGGCAACAGAGCGTAAGACCCATAAGATCTCTGAGCCCATGGATCCCTCTTCTTCATGTCCCTAATTGTGCAAAGAGTTATACAGGACACTTAATTCTGAAAAAGCCTGAAACTCAGTGGGACTACTTGTGTGTGAAAACTGAAGTATGTATTTTAAAGAAGATCACTGCCATATTCTGTCTTAAAAATGTGCTTTCTTTGGACATATATACTTGCCTTGATTGTAACAGTTTTGGAGTACAGTGACTGGAGCACAGTGAAAATAGAGAATGATGTAATAGCTTAAAAAGCATTTAAGAAAATAGAGCATTCGAAACAAATCAGTGTAAACTAACAAAAGCTGGGAAGGCTCAAGAGCCGTTCTGGCATGGATTTCATCCTGATCTGAAAGATGGCTAAAGGTTTCCTCTGGTTCCAAATTTTTTTCCATTTGTTTTATGGAGGACCAAATTTAAAAATTGGTGGCCTGCACGTTAGACAATAGAAGATCAAACAAATTTGAATAGTTTTTGTTTAGCTCTTTCCTGCCTTGGTTCTCAAAATAAAAAGTGTGAAGGTATGACATCCATGTGGAACAGGAGCAATTCATACTCAGAACTTATAGAAGAGCTTAGTTATTCTCAAACCAAAAAAAAAAAAAAAATTAAATATACACACACATTAAAAAAAAAAAAAGAAAATAAAAGGTTGCAAGGACCCTGATTTGCCAGTGTTTACATGCCTCAGAGGTCCCTTCACCCCCGGCAGCCCATTCGATGCTCCTCGGCGGCTGCCGTCTCCCGCGGCCGCACACACGCACCTCCTCAGGCTAGTGCGGCTGGCAGCAGCCCCCGAGCTCTAGCAGTATTCTCCTGCCTTTCCCCTTTCGTCTGCTTTCCAAAGCAGGCAGACAATGCAATTGCCTAAGTCTTATTTCCTTCAGAAGCAAAGCTAAGAAAGACTGCCCTCTGTGCAGAGCGGCTTGTAGATACATAAGCACAATGGGAAATAAGCAAGCCAGCATCTGGGACAAACTTATTTGCCTTGGACAGGGAAGAAACTTGTGGAATTCTACAGATATTAGCTATTTGCAAATCTTTTCAGGTCATATTGTTACATGGTGTAAATATCCATTAATTCTAACGTAGCTGTTAATTTATGTTAATTTTAACGTAGCTGTGTTGTTTACAATAATAGCTGGTCCAAGTATGAGAGTTTAGCAACAACCCTTTTCATTTATTTTTAAAATTTTCTGCGTAAAGATATTGACTAGAGCAAGTTTTCTAGTAAATTTTTACAGGTCTTAAAAAAAGGGTTAAATTTTCCAGACAAATTCTTAAGCTTTTCCATATGGAGGCCTAGCTGTTAAAGATCAAATCATAAAACAGTGTCAGCTTAGTTTGCAGAGATTTTTCCTCTCTAAGTGAAAGTATGAAGCCGAGTCACAGGCCAATACATTTTTCTTTGTTTAGATTGTACTTTGTTTTCTATACCATATAAACTAATTAGTAAAATGTACCCTAGGAAATGCTTTGTACTTGCTTTCTTTACCTTCACATTGCAGCAGAAATGATCTTAATAGAAATTCTGAAGCAAACCGTCATTTCTACCCTTTCTCAATTTTCCTATTTGTTATGTTTTATTACTTAAACTGTACCATATGTCTTTTATATATGCAGTATTTCGTTGAACAAGACTTAGTTAAGGAAAACTATTTTTTTTCCTGAAAATTGGGGGCTTGCTTAGCTAGCATTTAAAATGTAATTAGGTGAATTTTATAAAAGAATTGTCAAAAACAAGTGTCTCTAACTTTTTCTTTTGAAAAAAGAAAACCATTTTTGAAGTCTTATGCAACTTTTTACACCTCTCATGTAAAAAAAAAAAGTAAAGAAAAAAATGGTTCTCAAAATCTGTCTAGATGGGCTTGTTTAACATTATTTGGAATGAATGAAGAGCTATTTGGCTGGCACATAGTTTTCTACTGTGTCCTTAGGACATCCAATATTTTAAATAGAGTCCACAGTTGAGGATTTAGGCAGGAAAAGGAAAGGTAAAACCTTGGAAAATAATAGGAGAGGGAAGTTTTTATGTTACGAATTTCTGAATCACTTTTTTTTCTCCAGTGAGAAAGCAGCTGCAAATGCATATTCCTATAAAAATAAACTGATTGTTATGCAATTATATAATACCAGACATAAATAAGGTCATCAGTGATAAATTCCTCCAGTGCCTTTTTTTGTCACAGAAAAACATGAGGGTGCAAAACCCAGTCTTCAGTTAGATTTATTATTAAAGCTTTTTATGTTCCCTCAAAACCTGAAAAAGTGGACAGTCTTCCCTTTTATGCATGAAAGCAATGTGTGTATGTATGTGTGTCTTCTATTTCACAGGCTCAAGCTGGAAAACTTGACCCATCTGCAATTTGGTGGCTCAGGATGTAAATAAACCCACTCAGGACACACTACTATTGTTATAGGCTTTGAGATTTAAGCCACTTTTAGATTTGTGCAGGGCCTGAAACCTGCTTGGGCTGGCCAAACTACAAAAAAAGTAACTCTGATAAATGAGCCAACCAAGGTTTACCAACTCCTAATTTAAGAAAAAGAACTTTGTTTATTGCATCCCTCCTACTTCTGGTGCCCATTAAATGGGTTTCCCTTCATTTATTATGTAAATACACTTCCCCACATTTTTTTCTTTATTTCCCACTACACTGAGTCATGGGTTATTAAATTTCTAACGCTTCTAACGTTTTCTCTCACCTTACCATGCACATAAATACAGCTTTTACACAGTAATGTAAAATTTATACATTTCCCAGCTCATCTACACATACCCTCTAATAAGAACAGAATGCACTATTCAATGTAAAAACCACTGGTCACAAAGCAAACCTTTCCCTTTACTAATTAATTTTTTTTTTTCCAAGCACCAGTTTGCCTAATCATACACTGCTATCAATTCCCACAAAAAAATCCCTTTCATCTCACCATCCATGGAGCTCACTCCACTCAGAAAACCCTGTGAAAGATTTAGGAATCACTGAACTCTCAGAGAGGTGGGTGAAGCTATACTTGGGCAGCACCTGGCTAACCTCAGCCAACAGGACTTGTTAGCCACTCCTCATGCCCACTGCATGGGGGTGGTAAGGTGGGCAGACAGAAACTCAGATACAACTGTAAGCAGCTCATGCCTTTCTTTCCAGAGATCTCCATTTCCCAAAAGTCCACCAGCACCATTAGCTCCAAGTCTGCCCTTGAAATTCTGCACAGAAGATTCTCCCTGAGTAGCTTGTGGTCAGTAGGTCACATTTGTTTAGCTTTTTGTTTTCTCCTCCTGTATTTTCTGTGAAAAGAGTGAAGCCCTTGTCCTCTTCCCCAGCTTCCAAAGGTCTCCAGTAAGCACTGAATGTTTCTGTATCTCTGCACCCTTGAAGGTAAGTGTAATATGTCGCTGGGATGCATTTTTTGCCCACCTTCCTCTACAACAACCAGCTTTTTGAGGTTGATGCAGCTGTCCATTTCCCCCTAGATGCTCCAAGCATTTGATTAAAATTACTGAGGGGCTGGACATGGGGTTGTGCTTTTGGGGCATCTCCAGGATTAACCATTAAAATGGTGGTGGTGGTGGTGGTGCTAGTGGAAACACTGAAAGCAGAAGGCAATTTCCATCATCCTTCATTTCAGTTATGAAATGTGCATGATGAAGAGGACTCTTCAGAGTGACAGCACACAAGCCCAGTGAGAATGGTGTTGAATAGATAGGCTACATTTCCTGTTACCTCCTGAAAGATGCCCAGAGCTGCCAACTTTCAAAAGAAATAACCCCCCCCAAACCTTAAAGCAAACAAAAATCCTTTAATAATCCAGCATCTGTGGGTGTCTTGCTCTCACATGCTGACTCTTTAATGAGGAAGATTTGTCTGACAGTTACTTTCCCTTCCTGACTGGGGGGCCATGAGCATGATTAGATATCATTTTCTAAGACCTGCCGTTCTCCCCCATGCTCTGATATGAAACAAGTAATGCCCTTCTGCTTTACATCTGACCTTGACAAGGGTGTTTCTCATTTCCTCTCCACTTTTTCCCTCCTAATCCTTCCTGAAAACATGTGCCTGCTGAATAAATTGGATCCAGTGTTTTTAATTGGCATCTTCCTGGTGTTTTTGCCTGTGGTTGAATTTTACAAGCCTAAGGTCCTTTTAAAGGGATAGGAGAGATGATTTCCCCTTTGACAACACACCAGCCGGGATCTCTGCTCCTGTTACCCTTTGCCATCTCTGTGTATGCCTGGAGTGTAGGTGCTCTGCCTGCTAGGATGGTGTGGTTTGACGAATGCCATGCTTCAAAAACACGTCAGCAAATCAACCTTCTGCAGTGAGGTGCTTAGAAGCAGAGGCAATCAGCCTGTTTAGGCACAAATTTAACAAAGCCTTTTTTCCCTCTCCTGAGGTAGGTCATCTTGGCCTGAAAGTGAGATATGAATGATCATTTATTCATGGATGTCTTTCACTTATACATTAGAATAGATAAATGACAAAATAAAATGAGCACAGCTACAAGGAGAATTTAGGCAATTTCAACAATCAACAAACCAGATTTCGGACTGAAATAATGAACTTGCAGTCTCCAGTAGTGCTGTATTAGATTCCATCCTGAAAACATAAATATGTTCCAAGACTTGTAGGCTACTGCTTTAAAGTTAGGGTAACATCACTCCCGGACCATTTTTTCTCGTATTAATCAAATTAATTTTACACAATGACTGAGAACAGAAGATAAAATATTTGTCTTGCCAAATCAAACTAACCCTAAATGTCAGAATTGCAATGGTTTCCAATAAAAGATGAAACATTTTTGACTCCTTTTCCCTTTCTGTACATCACTGCCACAAATAAACTAGTACTGAAATCTACAGGAATTACTTACTGACAAAAACTATCACAAAATAGAAGTATACTAATTTTTAAAATTATAACTGTATGTTCACTTCCTGATTCTTGTTAAACTGTTCTCTTTATGAGAACTCCTCCAATAAAATGCCACTTGCAAGAAATGTGCACTGTTAAATGTCACATTAGCATCCCTTGACCTTCTTGTATTTTCAGGATGTGGCTGAATGCCTGCTGTTACAGGCAGCCTGCAGTGGGACACACACAGGGCACAAGTAAAAGACCACTTTTGAAGACAATGAAGACATTAAATGGTTCATGGAATTTCACTTATGGTTTGAGAAGAAAAAGGATCAGGATGATTGGAACCCAGATGCAGTAGACAGCTCCTTTCCACAAAGGCACGCTCCAGCACCAAGATCCCGGTTGCCAACAAGGAAAGCCAAGTCCTGCAAGACCAACAGAGAAGAAGAAAACATCATTTTGCCAATAGATCAGGGAGACACTCAAGTTATCACTCTTCCTTAAAATATTTCCTTCAAAATGCTTTGATTAGACTTGTTTTCCTTCGTAAAAGGTTTGTTCCAGAAAGTTTTGAACCATGATGGGGGGGAGGAGGGTATTAATGATCAGGCCTTTCTATCAATAGAGATATTTGCCTGAAAAATGCTACAGGGAAAGCAAGCATCACAATGCTTCAGCTTTTATTTATTTCAGCTGTATTGAGGGTGGAAAAAAGCGAAAACAGATCCATCCCTTTATCAGGAAATCCTATGATGTCATGAAAGGATAAAAAACCTGACAGAATTCAAGAGGCTAATTTAATAAAAGGTTATTAGAGGGAATTTTGTATACTGGCTTAAGAGCTGGTTTCCTAACACTGTTGAAATTCCATTCTGTTGCAGTAATTTCCATACATAGAAGAATATTCTTATGCTGTCTTATCAATTTCACTGTTTTCTCATTCTTTGTTGAAAGAACACCAAATGAAAAGAACACAGCAAAGCTACTCAGGGAAAACAGCCGGTTTTAATCACTCCTGCTCCTCGTACCTCACCATATCACACAGAGAGGAAAGAAGCTTTCAGACAAATATGCCACATTAAAGAGCCAGCATGCAGTTTTGAGACTCAGAGGCTAGGTTTTCGGGGATTTGGAGCTGCTGCGGTGTGAGCCAAGGAGGGAAGAAGGATTGTCTTCCCTTAGATTTGGCATAATCACATCACACGGAAAAGGTGGCACTGGACCAAAATTTCAGAGAATCCAAAAATTTCCTACTGACTCCCCAGATCCCAGTAATGCACTGAACTTTGTATTGGTGGGGTCATACAGACAAGCAAAAGTTTGGGGATGCAATCTCTCTGTCTCAGTCCCTTAAATATCAAATATTCATGTTCAGTATGGGCTACTCAGGACAGGGAACGACTGCCGCAGAGTTCCCACCTCAGTTAGCACCTCAGGAACGTACTTCTGTGTGCTGTTAGCAACCTGGCTTCCAGAAAAGGTGAACTTCATACACTTGATGAAATCAGGCCTGCACTTCAGCATGGCTCCCAGAAGATCTGCTTTCAGGACAGCAGCTCTGAACAGTGCCAGCTGGCTCTCCAATGCACCCACACACAGACTCAAGGGTTTGCTGGGTGAACTGACAGGGTCACCCCAAATGTTGCACATCCGGAAACATTTGATCAGAGTCATCCATGTACTAAGGAGAAAAAGTAAAAATAGTAAAATAAAAAAGAAGTGAAATAAAATTAAGAACGTGAATCAGATGTCTGGAAAAAGTTACTCTGTGAACAGAGGTTTTCATCATGCTTGCTTTTTTTCCTCAAAAAATTTTATACTACCGCCATGAGCCTACAACAGCAAAAAATGTGAAGGCCATCACAATTAGATTTAGGTATCTCTCTGTCCATTGTCAAGTTCTTGGAGTAAAGCCAGAATGAAAGAGCTGCAGCACTTCTCAGACTAGAAAGCTCTGACTATAAGAATGTATTCTCTTTTATTCAGAAATAAATTCTCTCAACTACATCTTAGAAACAAATATGCAGATTTAATTCAGTAAAGAACATGTATGCATGAACTTTCATGCTGCAAAAGTTTGGGTCCAGAAGTAATCACCATGCATCTTGTGAAAAACAGGCTATGGACTCTTATTTTAGCATAGGGAGGAATGGTCTTTAAAATGCAATATTCAAAAACCAGCAGGGGAAGATTCATCCCTAGGAAGACAACCAGCTTAAATGAAATCAATTTGCCACAGATAAGCAGCATCCATAATGATAACTCTTAACACTGACCCTAGATACCTTAGTGCTTCTGAGCCTGGATGCTAAATCTGAAAGATCAGAAAAGCAAGCTCATTTTCTGGCTACCATGGTAAAAAAAACAAACCCACACAATTGTACTTTGATATATGACGATTTACCTTCAACTCTGAGGAGGAAGCCACAGGTCTGTGACTGATGAGAAGAGGGAGGTAACTGTGGTATCCTCTCTAAGAATCTATGAAATAAATTAACTTCTACACTTTTTATTGGGAAATAGAAGGAAAAAATAATTTCACAAATGTAAGGCAGCAGACACAAGCCACCTTCTGCCTGCACAGTATCATACATACCTCAAAAAAGCAAGAACTTGAAGGAGGAGATAGTGTGAACATCAGACATGGGATCACATGCCCACCATGGGGCTGACTTTCTGCAGAGATATGGATAAGTTATTAAATATCATATTATATATAGTCAGGTTCTATTTTAACTGCATAAATTTATTCTTCGTGATCGAAGTGCCTATTGCCATGGACTTACCTGACACAGCAACCCTTGAATAAGAAAAAAAGAGAAAAAAGCCAAAAATAAAGTTGGGTTTTTAGGCCCTGCAGGTACACAAAGTTTAGGCAGTGAAGCCCTGTGAGCAGCGCCTGTGCAGCACACTAAGTGGTGTGCTCCAAATGAGATCACCATTCTCCTCCTGGAAGGGAGGCTGTGGGTGAGGTGAGCCAGAGGGCACACAGATGGGAGACTGCAGTGGGGAAGGGGAAGAGGAGGAAGAGATGGAATAGACAAATGTGGAACATGCACAGAGCACTTAAGCACTGCACATTATGCTCTCCAGCATTTTTTCTTTCTCCCCTGACATCCCAGTACCTTCAGACTGGGAGGGCAATCCTCATAACAATGCTGGCAAATGAAGTTCTTTTTAAAGAAAAGCTGAGCAGCTGGAAGTCTTAAAACATCAAGAGAGAGAGAAAAAACCAAAAGGGAAAAAAAAGGAAATCTAAAGTCTCTGGATTGCAACACAGCCATGAATGTGATATTCATGAGGAATAAAAGCCACGCTGTCACAACCAGTGAGTCAAACCTGCCATGACTGACTTAACTGGTGAACACAGTCTGAATCTAAAGCCTCAGGACAGAACAAAGGCCTGAATGCGGGTGAGATTCTGCTCTCTGAAAATAGAGATGTGGCTGCAGGAATTTGTCCCCCAGATCCTCGAGGGGCTCAGAAAGCATAGCTGACCACAGACTAAATCACTTCTCCAGCTCACACACACAATTTCAAGGGCCTGTAAGACTGGGCAAGAATTAAAATCAGGCACTTTGGGGAATGAAAAAACCAAGAGTAGGACTATCAGATTCCTTATCAGAACAGTATTGCTTTGGTTTGGGACCTTGCATGGACCCTACCAGACACTGCCAAGCCACACAGCTCTTGCAATGCTTTGAGATACCTTGCTTCCACTGGCAGTTTTCTTAACCTTAACCCTTCTTAGTTCCTTAACCTAAGGAATTTGTACTCTCAAGCATGAAGAATGCTGTCATGGAAATTTTATCCCATTTTGCAATGATGATGGATGCTTCCATTTTTCATGGTAATATCAGACTCTCTTCAAATCTGCAATGCTTGTTTAGACAGTGATGCTTGCAGCAGCAAGATTCAAAGGCTAACTTCATGGAACTATTTCATACTTTCAGTTTATGTAATTTCATGCCTTTTCCACCCTTCAATTTAACTGACTCCAACATTATGAGATTATTTAAAGAGGACACCAGAATGACCTACTTTGCCCTGTACATTGTTTATCCATCCTCTGTACCACCTCCTTTTCCTCCCCTCTGACCTAAGAAGTTCATTCTTTTTTATCTTTTCATAAGGAACAGGTTGTTATCTTCAAAAATAAACCACTGACTGTCAATATGAGGAGATGGAGAGGCATGGTAAGAACATACCGTGAGGCTGAATGACATAATTACAATTATTTTCACTTCTCTTTTCTGCCTTGCTCTCTATGTTTTTATCCCTAATGTTTCAATAAGATGCACTGAACAGACCTTTTAGTCCCAGCTCTGCCTTTCTGATAATGTGGAAAATGTTATGGTTTTGTTTGCTCAAATGCAGTATAAATATTGCATGGCTTTTGAGCGTGAATACCTTGTCTTTAAACACCAGAAGGTACAAAAAGCTATACTGTAGAGCAGAAATGTTTGCTGGTGTGTTAGAGTGACCATCCGTGCAAATCCTCTATTTCACCCACACACCAAGAGTTGTGCCTCACAGAGATGAAAGCAGAACACTCACCATCTTCCAGGAAACTTCTGGAGAAGGCTCCTCAGCAACATAACCACCCTCTGGCACAATGCCATTTCAAGGCAACCTACTAGCCTGCAAATCCAGAGGCTAGCAGATCAGACCACCTAAGCTGAAATGATTTCCTAGAGCAGATGGCTGAGGTGCTGCCTAGCATGACGGTAACACCTTCAAACTGAATGTCAGTGGCAACCTCAGACTTGACAAACCCTCTCACACTGTCACCCAGAGCCTTTTCTCATTTTCCATATTTTCTCACTTAAAATAATCTCTGCATACCTGCGTTGCTCATAGTGAAGGACTCAGGGCTTAGGCAAGTGGTCCCAGAAAAGCAGGGTCTGACTTTCTGAAATCAAATGAACCATGGTGTACTCCAGTGTTCCTGAAGACAGCTGCCTCTCCCACAGCTGGCAGGGCACACAGCAACACGAGCACAGCTGTGGCTGAACCACCAGTGGTCTGGCGTCCACACACTGCCTGCCACTGCTCTGCATGACCCCAGTGACTGATGGCACGAGGGAATGAAAAAATCCCAAGGCTTGGACACCACAAAGACAGACACAAACTACACCATGATCCACTTGTGATCCAAGTGAAACTTTGTGGGTTGTTGGAAATTTAATGGGCCTGCCAGCATGCTGGTCACTACAAATAATTTATTTTAACGCAAGAGTCGCAGCAGCTTCATTGACAATAAATGATTATTCTGAATTTGCACTACAGAGACCAAGGACAGAATTTGTGAATTTTTCAAGTTTTAGTTAAAACTCTAGTTGCAACTTACAAAATGATCCATGCTGAGATGCAAATACCATAGCAAAATGGTTTTTTCCTTTTTGCATTGTACCAGCACTTACCATTTTTACTTGTATTTTATTTTATTCTTTTTTTTTAAGACTTTCTTTCCCCTGCAAACACCTGACATAACACAGCCTGCAACACAGGGAATAAACATACTCATCATGGATCCAGCACGCTAAACACTGCTCACTTGCTCTTGTGCCATAAAGAAAACACAGTTACATTCATTCACAGAGAATGACCATATTCATGGCACTTGCTATGCTACTATTTTTACTTCAAGCCTATAGTTAGATTCTATATTTTCAATAGTAGAAAGGGGACAAACATTCTCATTGGAATCCGTTTCCTAGTCCCTGGGACCACATAAAATTAGGGCATTGTCCAGCAATGATTTGAGAGCAATAAAAAATCACATTTTAGAAATACAGCTTGGGTTTTACAGAAGGCTATTTGGGGCTCTAGAGACAGGCTATTTATACAGCTAGTTTTTTTATACAAATTTTTTTGTTTCCTACAAAATGGAGAACTCCATTTATGATATTAATGCATTCCAACATGTTAGTAAATACAGCATGAGTGAACTAGTAGTCTACTACACTGGGCTCCTTGCCTTTTGAAATCAGATGAGTCACGAGGTACCAGGGCAGCCCTGTCCTGTTTCACAGACTTCATGTTCACAAAGACAGGCCTGAATGAGAAGTGCAAGTCTCATAAAGCTAAAGGAAACAAACTACACAGTCCTTCTTCAATGTTTTTTTCCTACAGTGGCTCTAGAAGGAATTAGGCTCATAACTCAGGGTTCTGGTGTGATTTCATTGTGTTATATAATTGTTAGCTTATACCCAGCAGTGACTGTGCAATGAATGAGTGACAAAATATCAACAGCTCCAAACTTGCTCTCAGGTTATACTGGTTAAATTTCTTTGGATAGCATTATTTCAATCCCAAGACAATGTTAGGAAAACCTCAATCTATTCTTTTACAGGATGACAAAATGCCAGACTTTCAATTTTTGGATGGGACTGCATGAAAGCTGTGGTACGGTTCATGATGTTTGCAGTACAACAGCCAGTTCTGGCACAAGTGTTTCCATAGAAATACATAGGACTTTTAGAAAATACCTATTTATATTTCAACATGAGGTGCAGAAATTAAGGAATCTCAAATCTCTGTCACAAATAATCTGTTAAATCAACTCCCAACAAAACAGAGTGACAATTTCTTCCCTGACAAACTTGAAGCTGTTTTCAGCCATTTAACATGAACAAAACGATTTAAAAAGCAGAGCACTGTTTTGATGTATATTACGCAAAGTAGCGTACTTATGCAATGTATTTCTTAAACACATTTCAACATTTTAGAGGAAGAACTTTAGAAAGTTCTTTAGAAAAGCTAATTAGAGATGACAAAAGTAAAATTTGAAGAATTGTGAAAAAATCTATTAATATTTGTTCAAATACATGTGTTTTCAAATTGTACAACATTTATTGTTCATGCTGTGGTTTTTTCCTAATATTTATTCTAAATGTGCTGTATCTTTATATGCATGATAAGAAACCAGGTAGAAAACGTGTTTGTAAAGAGAATATTTATTTGACTTTGTAAAGTACCCAGAGAAGCAGCAAGAGTGGATGTGGAAATTGGAAAAAACCTCTAGAAAAGAACATGAAACCTCAGGTACACGCTCTTTCTTAGCTATGGGTTTAGATCTCTGCAGTCTGCTGTGAACTACGTGGCCTAGCAGTAAAAGAAAAGCTTCTGTTGTTGACCTCTTACAGATTTAGGAAGTATAGTAAGTCAAACAATGAATGCTCTTTTAATAGTCACAAAACCACAACTATTTCCTTGGTTTTATTCATCCCTAACAAATTAAAACTCTGATTTCATTGAAATTATAAAGGAGCTAAGATTTCATCCAGTACTGCACTGATCTGCAAGTTTAAAGGACTGGGAAGTTCAAGATCCCCTGGGTTTTCTGTCTTTGAATACAGAAACATAAAAAAGTGAGCACGAGACTTTCTGCTTGCTTCCCAGACAGTCTGTGACCCCAGCAGTCTTCTGGCACCCACTCGCTCTGACCCCGGCTGCTTTCACGCCTGCCATACAGGGCAGAGCAGACACTTCTCCTAAATGGAAAAGCTTGCACAGCAGCACTGGCTTGTTCAGGTCTACCCAGTGAGAGAAGTTCCCAGGCATAAACCGATAGGTGCAAACCTGCTGGTTGTGGCCGCTCTGCATCCACCCTCTCTTCCCTTTCCTCTCCAAGCAAGAGGTCCCAAAAGTTATCAAAATACTGAATCCTGGTCCTCTTTGTTTTTGACAGGGGGAGAGGAGGTGCAGGAGGAAGGGGAGTTTTGGCAGCCAGCAGAACACTTTACCATGCTCTGATGGGAAGGACTCGTCCAGCAAGCAAGGACAATAGCTCACTTGTGCAGGGCCCTACCGCATCACTGTCACACAGGAAACATGTCCAAAGCCCACAAGGAGCAGACTACTGCCCAAGCATATTTTCACAGGAGGAGATGTAAACCTGATGGATTGAAGCAACATTACACACTGGACCTTGCTGGGAGGCTGGTCATATACAATAACAAATCTGCAGTTAAAGAGCACAGGGGTTTAATGAGTTTCCCTTATTTCAAAGAATTCTTTCCCCTCACCCAAATTCTGGCTTGTTCTTCCTGAGTCAGTGCTAGAATACTACAGCACCTCAGTTATGATCCTAATTGAGCATCACAACTAGCATGATGAATTTATTCTGTTGGACAATTAATTGGATTTCAAAGCAGGGTGGGGGAGGGGAATCACACAAAAACTTGCTGTTCCAGTTTACAGAATAATCTGAATTCATGTTCACTGAGTATTTTATATGTTTCTGGTCAATAATTCTGTAGAATTGATACCTTTGTGAAGTTGTTTCTCCCACAAGATTCCAGTCGCAGGATCTGCCATTTTCAAATGCACAACCTCGTGGGTAGAACCACCTTCTCAAACTCCTGGTTTTCATCGGAATGACTTGCAGGAGTTAAGAGAAGAGAATGAAACCTTTCTCTTAAGTTTCACCAGAATTTTAGGACATGTCTCAGGAGGAGTTTTCTATTGATAGATATAGCCAGCAGTACAGAAATACAGGTGTGTAAGGACTTGCCTCCTTGGACAAGTTTCATTACATGCAACCAACAAGAACTGTGAGCTAGATATTCCTTCTGGAAAGCGAATTTCCCAATATTTCCTTCATACTAACAAGCCATAAATTACATTCCCCCAAAATAAATGAAAGGTAGTAATTCAGAACCAACAGCTTCAAATCATAGTCATATCATAAGAGGACTGCAGCAGGATCAAAACCCTGGGACCCTCCAGGAACACAGAATTAAGCTGAGCATGCCTAGAACGTGATCAGCAAGCCGCACTACAAAGGGACGAAGTTATTCCTCCCCCTTACCTCTGAAACAACTGCTCCTGCTGTTTTGACGGGAATGTATTTTTTATTAACCCTGACAAAGTGAGTACGGCCAAGTAGAAGCAGACCATTCAGGTGCCTGAGAAAGTTAGTACTGGCAGAAGCAGTAGTAAACCTCACAGAGCACCCATGCCCCAGCAGACATCCATGCATATGGACGTGGCAATGTCTCTGCCAGGCTTCTGATCCAGCATGCACAGCGTGCAGCTGCAGCACAAACCTGTCAGATGGTCTGCAGATGACAAACAGTTGCAGCCCTCTCTTGACTGATTCATGTAGGTTTCCTTGCAGAATACAAAGCTGGAAGCCTTTCATCATGGCTACCAGGTGCTGCAAGGACTGGTAAATTCTGCCTTCAGCTGCACTTTTTAGTCCCGAAAAGGCAAAAAGAATAAGCTGGCACAAAGGACAGGTGATGGACAAATGTGTGCCTCTGCAACATGACCAGCACAGTACACGCGCAAAATAGAATTGATGATGAACTCCGTAACAATTTTTTGGGAATACAAGTGTGAACGCTCATGCCAGCCTTCAGGAGGGGAAACAAACCCAGAATCTTCTCAGATAGCTCTTGTTCAATTCCTTCCAGTGAAGCTGTAGGCAGCAGAGACGTCCTTTTGTCCTGAAGAACGGACCATTGCCAAGCTTCTGTTGTGCATGTAGAATTTAGAGTTTGGCTATGTCTGGCTGGTGACAGATGTTACATCTTGGTTTGCTTCCCAGCATGAGATCAACCCTTCAAGTGATGAGCCCAGGCCCAACAGGGATTTTAGAAGAAGGCTTCTTTCTCCTGTGGCCTGGCTGAATAATGTCATACAGTAAGCCCTTTTGCCTTTCTGCTCGTTAATTTATTCCAACATAAACCCAGAGATGAGGAAAAGGAAGCCCCTCTTTTCATGCAACATTGTTCTTCTGCTGGAATTTGACTAAATTCAAGAAGGCTCTCATTAGGCTTAGCCAAGGAGGTACAGAAAGGTGGCCTGGCACTTCTCTAGTCTCGCTTTCTTGGGATAGTTCAGTAATACACACATGAGCCTATTTGCTTCACCCAGATCCTTACACTGGCTGAGTAGGAGGTTGTCCCATGGTTCCAGGGCACCACTGGATTATCCTCACCCTGCAATAGCCATCCCACAGCTGTATGGAAATTTCAGTAGAAGTCTGATCAGCAACTGGCTGCTAAACTTTGATTTTGATTTTTGTTTGATTTTGTCATTAAATGCAACTCTGAACATGTCTAGAGTTCTTCAGGCTCTTATATATATCTCCTCCTGCTTATTTTTCTAGAGGAATTCATTTTGTTTAGGAGTGTTTATTTTTTGGTACTCTCACTTGTGAGCTAAACGTGATGCACTATTTCAAGTGACTGTCGCTTCAAGTTTCTATATCTATATACCACCATGTAAAAAAACCTGCTTCATATTCTTTGGTGTTTCAGACACCTAGAACTCAGTCTGACTCCCTTTCTGCTCTTTGTTTCCTTCCCACAGGTTTATAACCAGTAGAGATTTTTGGCAACAAACATTAGAAAAATAGACTAAGGTGGATAGTAGGAAACAAAACCATCTGGCTTACAACAGTCTTCTAAACATCTGCTGAAAAATACCCAAATCTCTCTATTCTTGGTTCTTTATCCTCTGTATTTCTTTTACACACAGTCACTAATATTCCTTTATGGGATGAGGCTTGACCTCCAGTTTTGAATTTATATCAAATCTCCATGGTATGCATGAGTTATTAAGAATATAGACCAATCTAATAAATAAATTATAATTGCCTCAGCAAAAACACCTCTATCAAGGACTAGAAAAGTGGGGAGGAAAGGATGGGTCATGGAACTAAGGAAAAAGTTAAGTTCAACTTGGAAAGCAAGTGCCATGCTCAGCATCAACTACCATGAGAAATAATTTCACTATTAATAGCTGTTGTCTTAAACTAGACATGAGAAAGTTAAAGAACACATGAAGGCCTCAGCAATGATTTCTGATAGTATATACATTTCTTAAAGCATTCTTAATACCCTATATGCCCTACAATGACTTTTTTTTTGGTTTTTTGGTTGGTTTTTTGTTTGTTTGTTTGTTTTTGGTTTTGGGATTTTTGTTGTTGTTGTTTGGTTTTGGGGTATTTTTTATTTTTGGTTGTCTTTTTTGGTTTTTTTTTTTCACTCTTTATACTTGTGGTGTTCTTTGCTTTCACATTTCAACCTGTGGTACTTGTGTATAGCTGTCTGAAAAACCTTCTTGTGTAAAGCTGTCTGAAAAACCTTTCCCAGGTCTATTCAGATGCAAAGAAATAAAATTTCTCTGCACAGAGACACAACCATATTTATTTAGTGAAGAAACTAAATGGGAAGCAAAAGCAAGTGCCAATACATCAGAAGAACTGTGGAGTTGATTAACTCCATGTAGTGTTACATACGGTAGAATGCCACTGAAGTAGAATTTGTTCAAAAGCCTTCACTTAAACTTCTTTCACTTTATTTGAAGAAAATAAAAGGAAGACTTATTTTCATTAAGTTTCCAAGGAATTATTTTTCCATTCTTTTTTTTTTTTTGTGTGTGTGTAGGAATTCAGAGAGGAAGAAAATTTCATGGAAGCTTTCCCAAATAAAAACACGGCAGATGAGGAAATAATAGTACTGGTTTGACATAATGGACTTTCTGGGAGGTTTTACATTACAGAGGAGAAAAGGGATCTTTTCTCAACTTTTGGTGAACTTTGGCAGTATATTTGAAAATTCGTAGATACAAATTAAAGAAAACTTGAAGTGCACAGATATCAAGTCCTCAGTAAAAGAATGCAACATTTGGAAGAATGAAATTCTAGTATTTAAATTTATTAATTATTAATGTGACTGTATCACTCTGCAAAAATAATCCTTGCCTATTCTGTAACTATACCGCATGATTTTCTTAAACTTCCTCTAAAGCAGCTACAAGTGCCAAGGACAGGATATGAGATGGGATAGCCCACTGGTCTGAATAATTTCTTTGAACCAATGCCAATCTCATGGTTTAATCCCAGACAGCAATTACCACACAGCCACTCGATCACTAGCCTTCCATTGGGATGGGGGAGAGAATCAAAAGGGTAAAAAGTAAGAAAACTTGTGGGTTGAGGTAAGTACAGCTTAAACAACAACTGCAATAGAAAGGAAAACAACAAAAAGACAAGAGAAATAAAATGCATGAAAAAAAAGTTAGGCAAATGAAGGGAAAAAAAAGCTTTGCATATACATTTAGCAAAATCCACCTTGTTTGTCAGGACTAGGGGCTCTACTAGTCAGCCTGCCTCTGCCAAATCAAAACTGTTATGTGTTGTATAAGGGGATAATGTTCCTGCACTGAACATAAAAGATAAGCTGGAGAAACCAGTTAGTGTTATTCTTGCCTCAGGCAAAGGCAGACCCATCTGTGATATTGCTTTTTGCTCAAGGACCTGAGTGACTGGGGTTTCCTATTTGAGCTTGCTGTGCGATCAGTGCGGCTCACTCCATGTAGCAGCAGCTGCATGATGTGTAGAGGAGACCATTCCTTTGGTCATCCGGCCCAGCACTGGCAGTCGGAGTGCCAAGAGGAGCTGTGCTTTGGTGCCCATCACTTCTAGAACAGCTCGAAACCCTTCGTAAGCCTCCAGTTTCTCCTTTTCAGCTGGACTATACCGGGCCTCAGAGCCTCTGCATAAACCCTAAGGGTCGACCTTGAGCTTCCCTTGCAACTTTCTGTCAGAGGCTCCAGGAAAGACCATCCTCCCCAGCTGCAGTGTAGAACACATTGTTTACAACTTATGAATAATGAACTGTCACCCACTAAGCTTATTCAAATTCTTACTCTTGCTCAGAGCCCCATTTGAAACTGATTTTCTTCCCAGTTCCTTGATAGGGACAGCCAACAATCAGACTGTAATTCAGAATGTGCACTCTTCAAAACTCTACAACACCTAAGAAAGCTTGTTTCCTTTTTGCTAGTCAGTGGAAATAGCGCTGCTATCTAGTTTACTCCATCCATTGGGACATGACTTCCATCTTGCCATCTTACTCCTATAAACAGGATCTCCTGTGTAGGTCCCTTGACGTCACTTGTTTAGAGCAAAGCCAGACCATTTTCTCCCCATTTTTCTTTTCAAAAACCTCTCCTGCTGTGTTGCTGCACACAATGATGTCACATACAATATATTCCAGATGTTCTGGAGCTTCATCCTGCTCCAGTGCAGTCTGGATCAGTCCATGATCCAGATGTGGAGATGGTAGATGGTGGGGCTGCGTTTCTACCCCTGGGGCAGTTGGTTCCAGGTCTAGAGGACATCCCTCCAAGTGAAAGCAAATTGTGGCCTGCCCTCTGATGCCAGAGGGATTGAGAAAAACACATCAGCAATGTCACTGGTGGCACCACTTGGCTGCCTTTGACTTGAGTTTATATTGAAGCTCCAGAATGTTGGGGATGGCAGCACTCAGAGGTGGTGTTTATTCAGGCCATGATAATCTACTCTTAGTCTCCATCCCCATTAGACTTTTGCACTTGCCAAATGGGGCTTTTAAGGGGTAAGCAGGTCCGGCTGATCACTCCTTGGCTCTCCAGTCAGCAAATCACCTTATAGGTAGGATTTACAGAGTCTCAGTTGGAGCCTTATTACCTCCCAAGCACCACTGTGGTAGCGACTGGCACCTGCTCTTCTTCAGCCTTCAGCAACCCCACAATAGAAAGGTCCTCTGAGAGACCAGGCAAGGTAGACAGATGTTTAAATTCCTCTGCCTTCAAGGCAACTACACCAAAGGCCAACTTACCATTTTTGGTCCTTGCAATACCCTCTCCTGGCACAGTCTATGCTAAAGAAGCCTCTGGTCCAAGCACACTCGGGTGCCTTTGCCTCTAATTCCCAGACTAATCCCAGCCTCCAACACAGTTATCTATCTCGACTCCTCTGTCACTCCAGAAATACAAATGGATTCTGCCCCTATACAGCTTGACGACATCAGGGTACAATGTGCACCTGTGTCTACTAAAGCCTTGTATTCTTGTGGGGCTGCTGTGCCAGGCCATTGAATCCACACAGTCCACTAAACCTGGCTTTCCCTTTGCTCCACCCGGCTGAAGGCAAGGCACTGCAGTAATCACGCATGGACACGGACTCTGCACACATGCTGGAAAAAGTGCAAAGCTTTATTGTGCATCAGAAATTCCCTTAAATGCCAGTAGCTACAGGATATCACATCCTATAAACAGGAAAGATGTTCACCTCAGTGTCCCCCAATCACCTGGGCTATTTCCCAGACATTGCCTATTATGATATAAGGTAAACAATATCTTATGAGGTCAGAATCTGCAATTATCACATCTCATAGGTCCAACACTGTCTAGAAACCCACAATCCTCTCTCAGCCCATCCCCGGTGACCTGGCTGTAATCCCAGGGTCACCTCCGGGTCCGAGAACAAGGCTCTTTCTCCGGCCCTCAGGGCCTATCTCTCTTCCAGCACACAGTGCACCCCAACAAGGCACCTCTAAATCCTGGTCACAGTGTTCATTATTCACTTCTTCTAAATACAAATCAGAAGTCCCTTTATTAAGATCAGAAATAAGACCAGCCCTTCACAACTGCACACTGGAAACCAGAGCAGTAATTTTCCTTGAAGAACACTGTTTTGTGATTGGTTTTCCCTGCAATGTACGTACCCATGCCTCCAGGCTCAAGGTAGATTTTCCATCCCCCTTTGTCATGTCCTCTCCATGGTCATGCAGGCAAAACCACAGAGTGGCCCATGGGGTGTACCCACTATACAGTCTCCCTTGAGCAGAGGAATGCTTACTCCTAATTCCTAAGATACTGATCCTCACACATGGGGAGTATGTCCTCTTCAAACTGGGGGAATCCCTGGGACAGTTTCTCCACAGGCAAAATGCAGGCCTGGAGGGAGGAAGAGAGACTTTGTACTGACAGAGTTGTCCAGCCAATTCAATCCACCTTTTATCCCTCAGTGTCTTTCCAAATCATTACTGGCAATAAGTTGCATAGGACAATGCTCTACTCCGCCCAAATGTAGTCCACACAGGTAGTGTACACAGGACTTCATATGGATAATTGTTCCTTGTCCAGGTCATCATAAATCACCTCCAGCATAGCTAATTCCCTCAGGTACCAAATACCTCTCTCCACAGCTGTTCCCTGGGCGACATATAACATCTTCCTTGACAGAAGATACCATGGCTTACTTACAGGCACATGGCCTCAGAAGGATCGCTAAATATCCACTATCCCACTTTATGATAATCTCCACATGCTCAGCTAAATTGCGCGGGCTTTGTAGGTATGCACTGCTTGAGACATAAGGGAATGGAGCATTTTAGTGCTTTGTGGTTAAATATCTGGTAATCCATGCAGACCATGGTTAATATTTAATGTCTAAACCAAACGACTAAAGCAATTCACTGCTCATCAGACTGCAGAATTCCAGGTCAAATTACCTGAATGTGCTTAACTTTGAAGGCATGAAGATGAGAGCAACAGCAACTACAAGCTAGCTGGGAATAATGTGATTCAGAAGCACAGTACTGGTGAAGCCCAACAACATTTTTAAACCCAAATTTCATTGCCTGGGGACATCTGTATTCCTTAAAAAAAACAACAACAACAAAAAACCCCAACAACAACAATAACAAAACACTAGAAAAAAAAGATAAAAAAGAGAGAGAGAGAAGATTTCCTCATACAACAGTGAAGATTTCCATTTAATCAAAGCTATGATTTTTTTATCAAGACACAGAAGTTCCAAGCATCATAATCCCTGATAACTAAGCACATACCTAAGCACTTTTCTGGTCCAGAGATTAAATGAGACTTGAGACTTTCACTCCATTCTTTTCTTGTGTAGCATTACACATCAATACTAATGGCATACATTAGTCTGATATGAATCAAGAGATAATTTGGTTTTTGAAGAATCATCTATCCAAAACACATCCTGTTTACATCATCACAACCTGTTTATATTACTTAATATTTAAAAGCCATCTATAAGCACTGTCTGGTTTAATAAATACTGGAATTACCTCAAAATGGAAAACACATTCACAAGAACTAAGCAGATTCTTTTCTCCTACTTGGGTTAATTGCCAACTTTTAGAAAGTATCCAAAAAGTGTTCAGAACACAGACCAAAGTAGAGGAGTGTACATTTTTGGAGAGAAGACTAAGCTGATATCCTGAGACCAAGAGCAGCCAGATGCCATGCAGTCCCCTGTGAATCTGGGCGATTCAGCTTATCACAGCTTACTCACGGTAAACCTCTTGAGGAAGAAAAAGGCCTAAAACCAGAGAACCTCTGCCTGTTCCCACATTTCCTCATGAGGAAAGAAAAGAAAGTACAAAAGCAAGGAAACTGTTTGCTAATGGGCCTGTAACTGTAATGAGCCATTCCCCACCCCTCATCTATGCCTGTAAAAATAAATAATAGTGAGGTACATTTTGCTGGTTTTTCTACAATAAGGCTTCATTTTACATATCACAGAATTAGTCCTCTGACTATTTAGTGATGAATCTGACTTTAAATTGGAGCTTCTTACATACATTTCATTACCGCTGGCACTGAAACTGGCCATCTATGAGTAACACACCTTTCTGTCTGAGCAGATGATTTGGGATACAATGACTAACTGGCTCCTGATGACTTCTTGGAAGCTGAGTTAGTGGAAAACGTGGTTATTTATAGGTTATTAGCAAATGAATTCTCAGAGAAGAGGAAGTATAGTGCTGAAGTGGTCTACCCCCATAAGGATGGTGTTGCTTTCTCTGATGTTCAGAGGCTCCGTATCTCACTCAGCCTTTGTAAAGACTAACTTTTAATGAAGGAAAAGAAGATGAAAAATAAAAAAAGACTAGACATGTTGTGAAGAGCCAGATGCAACTCATTCTACCTACAGTGACAGTACCCACTGTCCCCATGATAAAGGTAAACAGAGCAGGCAACTCTTAATATACTTTCTTCCTTTTCCATGCCTTCTAGACTTCCTATAACACACAGCAGTGCCAAGTTCATGGCCATGCAGTGCTGCAAGTGTTGGCATGGGATCACCAAGAGAGGTGTAGCAAACAGCAGGGCATTGAGATCCAGTTTCCAGCATTCCTGGAAATATACACCGGAAATACACATTGTGTGTTGCCTAGTGGAGCCCAGCCAGCCTTGTCCAGACTCCTCTCTTTTACAAGGAGTTGCAGTTAGATATTAAATTGTTTATACACCTTCTTTGACTGACTTGACTGGGCATCTAGAGACAGAAATATCTCTCCTGACTGTTTCCAAGGCAAATGGATAGGACTTTATGCTATTGTTTCACATAGTAACTCCATTTTGCTGTTTTGCCAATTTCTCGTTTACTGGCAAGGTTGTAGGGTTCAGGTGGTGTCACCAAACACATACACAATGCATCCAAGATGAGATTAATGGCATGACATCTTTCAAATGGTGGGAAATAGAAAACTGGAAGCATCTTTGGATTCAGTAGGGAAACAACTGAGTGCAACTCTGAATTTGTTAAATTAACCTTTTAAAATGCCACTTAAAGATACTTTTTTTTAAACTGCTGACTTGAAATAAATGACTAGAACTTCTTCCTTCCAGTTGTTTTAGGTGATTTAAAAAATATTTGTGTCTGCAGACTAAGGGTGTGGATGGTACTCCTCAAACTATTTCACTAGGGAAGAAGTTTTAGAACTCTTATCTATCTTGCCATTTAGCAATCCTTTCCCCTTTGAAGAGCAGATTTGCACAGTGAAATCAGGTGTTATTAAAAAAAAAGTTAAATTGAGGCCTGAATTTTCTTGTGAGCCTTGATGTCTGGTAGGCTACTTGTAAGGAGCCTTGACTTGATTAAAGACTTGATGAAGACAATTCTACTTCTTATGTTTAAGATCTGGTGCAGCTTTCTCTTCCCTGATTTCTTAGTTAGTTGTCATTGTAGGAATGTGTCCTAGTTTGACACTGGCCTGATGCCGGGCACCCCCGAGAGTCGCTCGCTCACCCTCCCCTACCCCAGCTGGGCAAAAGGAGGGAACAGAGGAAAAGGGGTTAATGGAGGCTTCATGAGCGAGATAAGGAGAGAGGGAGAAATATTTCAAGGGCAAAACAGGCTCAACCTTAATTACTAAGTGAAATTTATTACTTACAGAATCAGAGGAGAGTAATGAGAAGTAAAATAAGCCCTTAAAACACCTTCCCCCCGCCCCAAGCCCTCCCTCCTTCCCACCGACAGCGCAGGGAGGCAGGGCAGGGGGTTTTGGTCAGTCCATCACCAAGATTTTCTTCTGCTGCTCCAGGAGAAGAGTCCTTCACTCTGAGGCCGAGGGGTCCCTCCCATGGGAGACAGTTCTCCGTGAACTTCCCAGTGTGGTTCCACTCTCACGAGCAGCAGCCGAACCGCACCTGCTGCAGCGTGAGTCCCTCCCACGGGCACACAGCCCTCCCAAAACTGCTGTGCCGTGGGTCTCTTCCCACGGGGTGCAGCCCTCCAAGGCCAGGCTGCTCCAGCCTGGAAGCAGGGCCCTCTCTCTCCACCGGGTCTCCCACTGGATCACAGCCTCCTCCAGGCATCCACC
>VXBT01009803.1:0-18004 GCA_013400235.1 Oriolus oriolus | reverse complement strand
TCCTCCTCTTCTCTGACTAGAATCCCAAACCTTGTGACTTTGTTTTGATTTTCTTCTTAAATAAGTCATCACAGAGGCGTTACCAGCCTCTCTCATTGGCCCAGCTCTGGCCAGCAGCATGTCCATCTTCAGAGCCATCAGCCACTGGCTCTGCCGGACATGGTGGGAAGCTTCCAGCAGCTTCCTCACAGGAGCTATCTTTGCAACCCCCCTGCTACCTAAAACCAGGCTGTGCCAAACCAAAACAGAATGTATTAAGTCAGAAGTGGTGCTACAGAGACAGTGCCTCTGATATGGCAATGCAGCCAATGTAAAGGGACATGGGGCAGAGCCAGGACACAGACTGCAGTCATATCACTTCAGCAATAGCTTTCACTTCAGGAATGAAGAGCTGTTTTTGGCTGTGATAGAGTTAATTTTCTTAACAGTAGCTGGAATGGGACTGTGTTTTGGATTTGTGCTGAAAACAGTGCTGATAACACAGGCATGTTTTTGTTATTGCTGAGCCGTGCTTACACAGAGCCAAGGCCTTTGCTGCTTCTTTTATCACCCTCCCAGCAAGTAGGCTGGGGGCGCACAAGAAGTTGGGAAGCAACCAGCTGGGACTGCTGACCCCAACAGATATCCCGTACCCTATGGTATCAGCACATAAAGCCAGTGGCACAAGAAGGGCTGGGAGGATGTTTAGAGTGATGGTGCTTGTCTGCCCAAGTCATTGTTTGTGTGATGAGGTCCTGCGTTCCTGGAGATGGCCAAACACCCATCTACTCATGGGAATCAGTGAATTAATTCTTTGTTTTGCTTTGCTTGAGTGCACAGCTTCTGCTTTCCCTGTTAAACTGTGTTTTACCTCAATCCAAAAGTTTTCTCATTTTTTTGAGACCATCATCCTGCTGGCGCTGGAGTGAGCAAGTGGCTATGTGGTACTTAGTTGCCAGCTGGACTTAAACAATGACATCCCCAAAAACAGGACTATTAAAAAAAGGGACAATTATCAACTTGTACACATGGATGGGGCCTCCAATCTGAGAGCTCATCCCTGCCCACGAGACAGCCATTGCATGTGGGCATTTGCATGCATGTTGTTTGTGGCTGTTCTGCAGGGATGAACAGGGATGGTCCACGGCCATTCTGCAGGCACATCCAGCAGACCACCCTTTGTTAAGTGGATATCAGCATTTACTCGCCTCAGTAGCTGAAGCTCTTGGAGGAAGATGTTTCACGTGCAAGTGTTTCAGGACCTGCATCTGTGTGTTTTTGATGGGGTGCAAGTCACATATTTTGCCCTTGGTATGTCTGTGTGTTGCAGCTCTGAAAGCCCCACAAGGAGATGTTTCTTGCAGTCCAAAGGGTTGCTCGTGCATTAATCTCCTCGTGGGTGGTCTAGCACAAACACAGGGAGTCTGCTGGGTATTTTGTGGCTCCACCCACACAGCCACCACTGTGTTATTCAGACTTAGGCTGGAGGGCAGATCACGGTGTCTGGTGTCAGAGTAAAGGGGCTTAAAATTAAGAACAAATCTTAAAAGAGTTTAAAGAACATTTCATATGCAATGTGAAATGGAGGCTAAGGAATAGAGAAAATCATCTCATTGCAGGTATCTGGAACTTCTTAGCATGAAAGGAAAATAACTGAGTTACAGAAAAACAAACCGCTTCTCATTATGTGATTTTGGGAATGTCTATGAAACCACAGTTTTGCTGAAGAGTAGCCCCTCCTGCATTTTAGAAATCTGTTTTTCCTCAGAAGGCCTCTGACACCAAGCCCCAGTGCTGAAAGGGAGGGTTTATGTATGCACAGAAAGCTTTATAGTATTTGTCTATATTAAAATTCTTGCTTGCCTATGCAGCTAAGAGCTAGAGTTTTAAATTATTTTTTTATGACTTCTAAGCCGATAACATTTGCTCAAATTCATAAGACACCTGCCATCTGCCATGACCTCTAACAAGTTTAATGGCTTGGTCACATTACAGAAACAAATCACCTTTAAAACACTGAAGGTATTTTGCTCTGACAGGTTAGAGGGGAATTTCTGTGCTCACCTACTAAAGTGTTTTCTCAAATACTGGAATTTTCTTTTCTGCCCCCCAAAAGCAGATCATGTAAAGCCTATAATTAATTTTTGTCAAGTACAAATTTATTTATTTTTAGTGTACAGGTCAATGATCTTCCAATTTCATGTGTTGTTCGAAGCCAAAATGAGTGGTCGAAGGGAAATAGTCTGCTCTCCGATACAAGAAGGTAAGGAAGTAATGACAGCAGAGAAAAGCAGCATAGACAAGGCTTCAGCTCACACCCTGACCGAGCTGCCTTTTGAACACATCCTGTAACCTCAGAGAAGGTTATAAGGGAGCAGCCTGAAATTGTTTTATGTGCTAAACAGTAGTGGTCAGTGTACTTCCATGTAGATGGATGGATGAAGGGAACGAAAAAGTAAGAGAAAATCTCAGAGGGGACAACTTACATTTCTTAGTGATCAAAACTGCAAACGTAGAATCACAGAATCACAGAATATGCTGAGTTGGAAGAGACCCATCAGGATCATCGAGTCCAACTCCTGGCTCTTTGCAGGACACCCCAAGAGTCATACACTTGAACTCTGTCAGGCTGGTGCTGTGACCACTGCCCTGTTCCAGTGCCCAACCACCCTCTGGGTGAAGAACTTTTACCTGATACCCAACTTAAACCTCCCCTGACACAACTTCAGGCCTTGGGTCCTGTCACTGCTCACCACAGAGAAGAGATCAGTGCCTGCCCCTCCTCCTCCCCTCAGGAAGAAGCTGTAACTGCAATGAGGTCTCCCCTCAGTCCCCTCTTCTCCAGGCTGAACAGACCAAGTGACCTCAGCTACTCCTCATACGGCTTCCACTACACACCCTTCACCATCGTTGAAGTCTGGATGAATATAGGTTGTTTGCTGATTGCTTCAGTTAGCTTTCATAGGAAAAGTATTGGATATTTTTATCAGCTGTCTAAGAGCCACTAATGGTTGCAAATTAAACAAAATGAGACATTAATTATTAAAGTTGAAAGATGGAAGAGATCCATTAGGCTGTCTCAGAAGCCCAGAGCTCACCCTGCCAGTACATTTTCAGAACTGTGTCCAATACAGTCATAAATGACTGGAGAATGGGATTATGTCTATTCTACAAGTCACTCCAGAATATGCAGGTATAACACCAACAGCCACATAGATGCTGTAGCAGCACAATACCGGGCATGCAGACAAATTGGAAGAAAATTATCACCAAAAAAGTGTCATCATTAGACAGAGGTTGGGGCCCTTCTCAGGACTTCAGTGAGCTGTAGGAAAGGGCCATTTCTTTGGCCTCTGTACAGTATGGAAAGGAACATTTTTTACCTAATTTCTGCTTCATTAATGCAGATAGCAATGAGAGTGATTAGAAATCAAGAGGACTCACATCCAGTAGAGTATTTCACTTCCTGATTTTTCGTCCCCAGAATTTTTGTATTATCTGCCCAGTGCACAGCTTGGCCAACCTGCACTACAAGGGCTGTGGCTGACCTTAGGACCCAAACCTCAAGCTCAAAAAAAGAACTGAGAGTGAAGTTCACTTGGAGGTTACCTTATGTGGTGTGTAACAGTGCTGGGTGGGTCAAGACACAGCTAATCCTTTTGTTTCTGAGACATTAACAACCCATTGGTCAGAAGTTTCAGGGAATGCCATTGTCCACATTTTGTTCAGCATGTTTGGACACAGCAAAATTTCTCTTTCAGTTTGTCTTTCAGTCAAAGGGGAGGACAGTGGCAACATTGGTTTTGTCAGAAGAAACAACTGCAACTTCAACAAGACCACATGCACTAGAAATTATTCACCAGCTAGAAGATGTTCCTGTTGTCTTTATATTTACTTGTTTGTATTTCAGGTTTTTTCTGGGAGTTTACACTGCAAATCCTCGTCTGCAAAAAGTAAATTGCATTCCTGTTCCTTCCCAGGAACAGTGTGGTTGTCATCTTACCAGTAACAGGAAATTGTGGGAAGGCAGTGGAGAAGTCAGAGTTTAGATTATTTTATCTACATCTAGACGGGCAAGTTGCCATCAGAGACAGTTAAATCCCCAAGAAGGTGGCTAACTCAGTTTGAAGGTAGCAACTAGAGAAAAGGCAGCTTTCCATGTGGTTGGAATTAGTCTCAAAGAGAACATTACAAACTTGCACTACCTTCAAAAATGAAGACAAAGTAAAAGGATTGCTTCCTTCCTTTGCAGTTCCCTCCTGGGGAACCAACTGAGGGGTGTACACTGTAAAATAACTCAATGGACAGGTTTTACCTAAGCAGCTGAAGATCCATTAATTTTACACTTATCTAAATTTCCTTTTGTGAACTTTCTAGTGCACTCTCCCTGCTTTTTTCCTTATTTTTTTCTCCACGGTGGAGTTCATAGCTGATTGACCTGTATCATAGCATCAACTCAAGCTATAGAGTTTTTTTATCCAGACACTTTGGAACATGCTGTTTGGAAGGGGTCCTTGTCTATGTTTCATTTCATTTTATTTCATTCCAACTCTTTATTCCTAATATAACTTTGAACTTAGGGGAGTTGGGGGGGAAGAGAAGAAAGGGGAGTGTTTTTGTCAATTCAATTAAGGTGCTCCCTGTAACCACGACCCAGAACAGTACTGCTCTGCATTACTGCCACACAGATTTCATTTGAAATTAAACACAGGATCAGAGCTTCTCATGTAATTTTCAAATGAAAACCAGGTGTTTCCAAGTCAGAAGTCCCATGCAAACACTGTATCCTATTTTTTCTAGAAAGGTTAAAAAGCTACAAACATCAGAAGAAAATTATCTTGCTGATCAGTCTTTGAAACAAAGAAAATAGAGAAATAAGGATCCTGGTTTTTATTCTTTGTAACTCAGAGTTCGGGAGTAGTCTCTGCTTAAAAAATTGACATACTTGCTCCTTAGTATCATCCTATTCTGGGAAGTTTGTCTCAAATCTGATTTCAAGAACTAAGTGGTTATAAAACTCTTTAGGCCTAACAGTTTTTCAAGATGTTGCTCAGTACATGTACTATATATTCTGGACACCTATGCAGCTGAGAGTGGGGTAAGCAAAATTCCCATATCCAGTAGGAAGAACACCAGCACAGAGCAAAGAAATTCTAGGTTGTTGACACTCTTCCCTGAAATGAGGGACGGAAGAAGTACTTGCAACTCTGTGACTTCACTCTCTGAATAATATGAAAAGTGACTTTCACCTACGTCACTTGATATCAGGCCTCTTTAATGAGGTCTGGGGAAACAGTTAAAGAGCCACAGCCCTTGGATGAAACAAAGAACATGCACGTGGAACATGAAAACTGAGCTCTGAAAGAGAAATTGGGTTCTTAAGACTAAACTGTGTTTCCCAAATACGGCAACATGACAACAACAATATTGCTGTCTCCTCAATATTAAAGAGGTATTTCTAGGGGCAAATACACTCCTGAATGGCAATAAACACTGGTTAATCAAGAGCACATTAAGAAAGCAGTAAGATTAAATAACAAAGCAAAACAGAGTTTAATGTCTTTAATAGACATTCTTTTGTGATCAAATTACTTAAGAGGATCAGACTTTCATGACATTCTATACAGTGCTGATGTTTCAGTGTCCCAGATGACATACTTTGTCTGATACACTAGAAAGTGTAACCTTGGATCCTCATAATTCATCTAAAAAACTCAACAGCAACAGAATATTCAACTAAAGCTGCATGGATGTAAGTCCTTGAACATGCAACGGAAGAAAAGGAAATGCTGAACAAAAGTTTCACCTGAAACTGAGTACTTTCAGTCCCACAGGTCAGTGGTTACATTGTGCTCTGAATACCAGGACTTTGGGGTAGTGTTTTTCTTCTGTTTTTGTAGTTTGGAGTCAGCATTCAGTAAGTCAAAGAGCTTTCCTTCACAGCACTCTTACACAGAACTGAACAGTTTTAAAGGCCAGGTTGGACCTGATTTAGTGGGTGGCATCCCTGCCCATGGCCAGAGGGCTGGAACTAGATGATCTTTAAGGTCCTTACCAACTCAAAGCATTCTTTGATTCTGTGATTAAAGGGAGTGGAAATTAATCTGATTAGCAAGAGAACATTATCTTCAGCACTCAATCAGGTATCCTTACTTTTCATTGATGCTGATTTATTCAAATTATTCTCTTCCATTGAAGGACTGCAGCCATAGCTATAGAAGTACTGAAGACTATTCTCCACATACTAGTCAGCTTTATTCAAAGGTGTATGAGAAACTAGCTAAATGTCTAAGAAATATTTACTGTGACATCATTAATCAAGAAGCCATTTTAAATTAAGACAAAAGGGGCCCTTTGAAAGGAGAAAAATAATGGTGTTCTGAACAAAGCAGAAGGGGGGCCTCAGTGTGCACAGAACTGCTAATCAGTACATTCCAATGCAATGCCACCAAAAATTAATTTCTCTTTGAACCTTCAAAGTAACTCCGATTCACTTCAGAAGTTGCTACATGACTTTCTAAAAACATTTTATTGTACAGAGACCTGGAAGATAAGGTTACAAGCCTACTTTTCTGTATAAGCAGGACACATTTTCAGAAAAAAAAGTCAGTATTCCTCCCAATTTGAAGTAATATTTTAATATCAAGGAACAAAGTCATATAAATATTGCCCCGTTTTGTCAAATTGTTTGCCCTTGCCTACACTAAATCTGGTATTTTTAAAGTCAGATCAGTATTTTCTACACTGAAGGAAAACAAGCACTCTTCGTAATGAATAATATTTTCTACCACTGAAGGGCACTAAAAACATCTGCACTGATAAAACACTGCTTAAGGAGAAAAAAAATCTGCATTTTCCCTTTTCTCTTGGAAAAGGTTGCTGTTGAATGCTATTCAGCATCTAGCTTTACATCGTCATTAATATAAGCATAAAGAACTCCAGAGCTTCTAGTATTAATTTTCTTCTGTAATTACATGGCCTTCTCCTCAGTAGCAGGGTGAAAAGACAACAGCAGGAAAGCAAATAAATATTGGGATTGATCCCACCTCAAAGAGGTAAAGACAGTACATGTTTGTCCCTGCATTGTTTCCCTTTCTTTCCCAATTTCAGTTCTCTCTCTTCCCTCTTCTTTGACAAGATCCAGACTCCTCTCAAATAAATTCAGATTCAATCATTCAAAAAAATTCTGCTTTGGTTCACAAACAGCTAATTCGTGAGCAAACATGCTGGACGTTTCTCTAGAGCCATCTATGAATATTCCCTAGCTACATCCATAAAGAGAAGCATGAAGAAGAATGTGATTGCTGCAAAACCAAAATTCATAACAAGCAAATTATTTTTATACCACCACCTCAGGGTGGTTTCTGGATGAATTAGCAGAAAATTGATTATGAGGTAAAGTGAAAGCCTTTTCAGTCTGCCTCAGTACTAACAACAGGTTGAATAAATCATGTATCTTGTCTAAAGGCATGTGATATGACCCCCAGTCTAGATCCTAAGTGCATTATCACTTAAGCCATTTGGCACTTTTTGAGTCACACTTGAAGTATTTTACCTCAGTGGATTGAAGCACTGCTTAAACCATCTTGGTTCTTTGCTGTGGTGGAGTGTTCAGACACATCTCCAGAAGAGCCCAGACATGTCTGTTTCCTTTAACAATTGTGGTTTATTTGGAAAATTCTGTTTGTTTCTGTGCATCTCTGTGAGTGTCTAACCTACAACACCTAACTGCTTTAATAGGAAAACACCTCTGCCTTTATCAGTAGGGATTAGATCATACTAGCCACCTATGTTTCCCTTTTGCAACCACAGTACTGCCTTAAGTGTATTTCTGTTGTGGACAAAAGTTATTTTTCTTTATACATCAAGGATCAAGCATCAGCCAATAACCATGTACTGCAGGTACCAAAAACCAATTATTCTTCATGCCACAGGATAAATGCCTAGCTTTTAAAAGCAGTCTCATGACTAGAAACTCTGCAACAAAGCCAAACAATAGGGTTTTTTTACTTGGACTTTAATACAGTCAGTTCTGCTGGAGGGGAGACAGAGCTGTCATCTGTGTAGGTAATCTTAAATTTCAGGGATAACTTTATATATCATGTAAAAACATGATAGATGTCAGGACCAAACTCATACACAGAAAGTCAAATATTCATCTAGCGTAAGCTGCGGTAGCAGTACTAACTTCAATAGAGTGTTTTATTTCATGATCTTCTGAACTGGTCCAACAGTGGTATTTTTAAACATAGGCACATCAAGGTTCAGGTTAAGACTGATGGAAAATTCAAAGGGACCGTGGCTCTACTCTATGATATGTTGATTTATCAGAGACTTGAGACAAGGGGTGAATTTTGCATTCTGGCATCTCTTGCAGCCCCTAAAACCTGAAAAAGTGGTAAGCATTACCCTTCAGATATCTGCCCTGCTTCCTGTTTATGTCCTGACTTTTCTTATCCTTTTATTTTCTGCCTGAGGCAAAAAATATTCCTGTTTCTCATCTACAGCTAGCAAAGGTTTGTTCCCAAGGCCGAAAAGCTGTCAGCTGGCTCTGATTAAGAATGATTCTATCAGGTAATAAGACAGGCTTTCCCACTTGTATAAACTCTCACAATAAGCTTGCTGAGTAAAAAACCCATATCCTAAGACAATATAAGTTTTATAAGTTTTATTAGGGAGAAGATGCAGTAATAAGTATCTGTTCTCCATATTTATCCCACAATTGAAAATTAATTTTCTGTAAGCAGAAAAATTGATGTTTCTTTCCACAGAAGAGAAATAATCCATCCTATTTAAAACTGCATAATATCTTGCTCTTTGGACAACAAGGACAGCAGTGTTTGCTGGTATTTTCAAGCATTTGTGCTCAAAGAGGATCTTTGTCTGAGTGTATTGAAAAGTTCAATACAGAAATCATCGTATTCCATTAGCCAGAGCAGATTTGGAAAACTCTCTTCATAACTGGGTTATACTTCCTTAACAGAACAATGTTGAACTAGCAGTCTCTGAGAACTCTAAAAGGATCTGTTCAAAGCTTTGTAAGCCAAATTTTTCAAAAAGTAATAAAATATTTACACCAGGGAGGACATTCTGAATTCTAACAGTAGATATGTAAAGATGAAGTAAAATGCAGAGACCTTTACAACTTCACAGCTTTTGGAAACAGGACAATCTGTAACTAAAACAGTCAGAAAGAACGTACTGCAGAGGTGATAATTCCAATGAAGAAATTATATTTGATATTTCTTTTCATATTGAGCAGTTTTGAAAATTATTTACTGCATTACATTAACCACAGCATAACTGCTACTATTCTACAATGAATCAGTAGAAAATTTGCCATTGGCCTCAAGGAATGAGAAATGCTGTCATTCAGAGCCATATTATAAAAAAAAAAGGTGAGAGATTTAAAAAAAAACAATTAAATTACTTTTAGCAAAATACTCTAATATTTGGAATGGAATTAAATGGAATACAATACAGTAGAATTGAAAAATTGCATTTGGAAGAGACATAACAACAGTCATCCAGTCCAACTACCTGACCCTTTCTGGGGTGACAAAAAGCTTAGGAGGCTGTTGTCCCAGTGTCTCAAACTCTGGCATACTTGGGGCATCGAGCACCTCTCCGGGAAGCCTGTTCCAGTATTTCACCCCCCTCTCAGTAAAGAAACGCTTCCTAATATCAAGTCTAAACCTCACCTGGTGAAGCTTCAAACCATTTCTATGCATTCTGTCACTGGGTACCAGAGAAAAGAGCTCAGCACCTCCCTCTCTCCTTCCTCTCCTCAGGAAGGTGAAGAGAGCAATGAGGTCACCCATCAGCCCCCTTTTTTCCAAACTAAAAAACCAGAGCCTTTAGGTGCTCATTATAGGTCACACAATATTAATTCACATTTAGAGTAAGTTAGCTTAGAATCAAATTCTTTTCCTAGGAAATCATATACACATTTTATAGAGTAAAGTTAATTATTAGTTCAGATTAGTCACTTGATACAAACTCCTCACTTGTGTAAGCCCTGAGTTTCCATTGAAGCCTTCTATGATGAAGAAATTTTTCAACTAATTTGACTTCAGCCTTGTGAGTCAGAAAGTCACCAGTGAGTCACATTTCAAATTTCATGAGAAATATCTTGCTATGGAATCAAGTGACAAGTGAGCTTTTAATTTTAGAATGAGCTGATACAAATTATAAAGACTTGTCTTTTCTGTAAACTTCCTCAGAACTGTTAATGCAGCTCGAACATATAATATCTACAGCATGGAAAACACACCACATCTTTACAGTGAAGAGTCCTCTGCTGGCCAGACAGCTGCAAACATTCACATGCTGTGCTCCTGGCTCCAGCAGCCCTACTCATTGGCACTCAGTTGACATCAGTATCAACACAGACAGGTTTACAACCAGGCAGAAGAAAAGCTGGAACACTTTGTCCTGCACGCTGAACGGCAAGTGCTCTATTTTCTCCTACACACTTGAAATAGCATTTCTCCTGCTTCATCCTTTTCAAGACCACTAATACAAGAGAGATGACAACAGCGTTTTCTGCAGCCTATCAGCACCCTACTGCGTAACAGCCGTGCCTGCTACAAACCAAGATCCTGCAGGTTAAAGTTTTACCACATAACTTTTTGGCAGCACAGGATCATTCTAACCATCACAATCTACAGAAACATTCACAGGTCTTCTTAGGTCACTTGTGACTGCAGACTACAACAGGGTGTATATGAGCCATCAGTACATTCGAAAAAGAGTTTGAAGAGCCAGTGATTTCATCCCTTCTCTGGTAGCACCCCCAGGCCGCAGTGTGAAGTCTCCCTCTCCACTGTTATCTTTAAAGGCAGGATGGCACAGATCTGTCTGCCTTAAGCAGAGAAACAGCTAAGGTGTTACATATCCTCAAGAGGACATGAACTGACCACTTCTACTAGACTGTTTCACAGATACCTGCTAAAAGACTGTCTGTCAGATTATTGCAGTTTTATTCACTAAAGAAGTATACTCCTACATAGATCCCTCCCCTGCTAATCTCCAACACTATTTACATGGGTACTGGGCACATGGACTACTTACATGGGTTACTCTTCATGTGCAGCTCTTCATCCCAGTTCCCAAACATGGAACAATGGGGGAAGGAAAGACGAGGCTGTTCTTCAGCTGTCAGCCAAAAATGGGGATTTTTAGGAAAATGAGAAATATAGCTTAGCTTTTCTAGTGATACTTCCAGCTTATGATGCTCTAAGGGAGAAAAAAAAAATGTTAAGGAAAAGAATCCGCAAAAATGTTCAGAAACTTAAAATCAAGCAATGCTTTGGCAGAACCATGGCTTCAAGGATTGGTGAACAGACTGACTCAGTCCAAGTTACTGTGAGTTTCTTGCTACCTCTGATACTTAAAATTGCATGCTGTTTTATGTCCATTTACAAGTCTGCCTACTTTTTGCTCACTTGGAATATCCCTTTGTCTCATAAAGAGTATTTACTCCCAGCCTCACTCGGAGTGAGTGAAAAACTATACAGACAACAGAACAGTGGAAAATGCCTTTGTCACTTTGTACTCTCTCACTCCCCAGCTGAGACAGGAGAAACCCAGCATTGCCACCATTGTGAGTTAAATGATATGCCTTTGCCTCTAATATTTAGAAAGCAGGAGGGCTAGAAGCAGGTGCGAAAATCACAAAGGTCAAGAAATGAGATCTAAAAATAACTTGCTATGGGGAGAGTCATCCACAGGGGACTCCATCATACATTTAGTCATGGACATAATGCACAGGATAAAGGAAAATAAACTGACAGGCAGCGTGGCAGCAGAATAAGTATTCAGACAGTTAAGTTTTAATGAAGTCAAACAGGGTAATTCTCTAGGTCTCACCTCACAAGCTTTAATTGCATATTCTTTCAAAGTTATCTTGCATGGTGTTTATCGGAAGTATTTCTCCCAGCAGTCATAAGCACAGGTGTCAAGCACCACTGCATGGTACTTGACTCTCAGTCAACATAAAACCTATTATGCAGAATGATTTGTGTTTAATAAATCTATGTTTGAGTCGATGGTTTCTGCAATACACGCCACTCTAGGCCATCAGAAGTGTGAAAATTCTTTACTCCTTGTTCTCTATACTTTATTTTCCCCAAAATCTTATGATTGCCTGAGACATAAAGTGATAGGAGTTTATCCAAAATAGGATGCATATGTACCACACTGTAAGGCAAGGGAAGGTCTTTGTGACTCCAAGATAAACTGATAACAGGTCTGTGGGTTGCAAATGTAATGTACTATTTCATCCACCCAAGACTTTTCCCACACGTTTATGAGTGTCTTAAGGAAAGAGGAGCTCAAAGAAGCAATTTCTCATCTAGTAAAGATATCCTGGAGATGTCATCTACCCAAACCAGGTCATCACATATGTGAGAACATATGTGGAGAAAGGCAGGAGAGAGAGAGCAGGATTATGTCTGTTCTATTATGTCAACTCTCACAAATTGCTTTTTCTCACAAGATTCTGTCCTCCAGTAGTTAAGGAAATGAAAAGTGTTAGATGCCTTATCATGCCTACCCCTCTTAAATGCAATTTGCACAACATGTTGTACTGTCTCTAGCTGAGTCTTCAATTTCACTTTCACCTATTCAGATTTATCTTTTCTCCTTTGATCAGTTCCAGTTTTTGCTCCTGCCAAGTCAAAGTCCTTCACCCTTCAAATCTCTTTATTCCTTGTCAAGTTGCAAAGATTTATTTTGTGTGAAGCTGAATCTCTGGCCCTAATATTCCACTCCAAAACTCAGAAAATTGAACTTTGCCTCTCTCTTGATGTTATTTTCCAACAGTCTCTCTCACTCATGACATACACACAGATGTTTAGCTGCTACAGCCTTGGTATTCAAAGCATCTTCCTTTCTTCTTTTAACAACCTGGTCTCAATAGCAGGGTCCGAGCCAGGAGAAACTTCCTCAACATTATCTTCCACATCTCCAGTTGCAGTTGTTGGGAGTCCTCAGCAGGAGGATTACTTTTGGCTAAAGTAATAGTGTTAGGGCCTGGACAAGCGCACTAGACTTCCTGTGACAAGGCTTCCCCTAGTTCTAAAGCCTTCATTCTATAAAAGTTAACTTCCTTCTCAGGGTCACAGCAGTGTTGTAACAAGACAAATTTCTGGTTTTTAACATGGATAGGACTTAAAATTTCTTCTTCTGCAATTTCTCCTTTCATCCTTTTTTCAGGCTATGGCCTGTGCTAAGGCTGAGGCCAATGGAAATTGCCTCTGGGAACAGGTCCAGTTCTCTCTTCTCCAGTACCCTGAACTGGGCTTCCTAACACCTCCTAGTTCCCAAGCAAGGTTTAAACTTGGATTTATCTCAGAGCATTGGACCAAGCTATCAATCAAAGTAGGTTTCCAAATCTGTGGTCCACCAGGAAAGAACACAAAGGAAACTTCTCCAATGCTTGAGTCACATGAATTATGCTATGGGCACAAGGACAGAACAATCTTCTTTCACAATATATTGGCCCCAGTATGCTGTAGGCTATGAATACTTTCCAGTGCCTTGATTCTCTGCAAATGCAGAGATTACTGAGAAAGAGGTAATGAGGCAAGCCAAGAGCTTTCCCATATGGTCTCCCAATGAAGTCCTGCTGCACTTTGGCCTTTAGGTGCCAGAAAGCAAATTAACTGCAAGTTTCTCTCTAAGTCTGAATTTCTTACTTTCTATCATTTGAAGGCAAACTTCAAGGGTATATTTTTGAAATACTAGGAAAACAGGAAATTGTACAGCATAAATTGCAGAGAAGAGATGAAAAGAAATGAAAATTATTATAACTATGAGACACTTCCATGAAATACCAACAGGATAACCCATACTGGCTATACTGGCTCTGACAATGGGAAGAGACATTTTCAAAAAATGAAGCAGCCTAAAGCACAAATAGGTTTTAGCTAGGACAACTTTGATTTTACAATCACAACAGCTTGTGAGTTCTATGAGACCAAAGAAAAATCCTTTTAAAACACTCTTTTCCCACCTGAAAGAGCAAACAGATCAGTGTTGAGTAATTTTCAGATTAATAAATCATACAGACAGCTCCATGCAAAATACTTGTGCTGCTGAATAATCAGAGACCCAAAGGACGAAGGTTGCTGTTTAACACAGATTCATATTTACAACAAATACCAGGGACAGAGTAAATTGGAGAAGTGGAAGAGAGACTGTCCTTTAGGGACCTTATCCAACAGAAAAGTCTAACATAAAAGTAGAGCACACTTACCACTATGATAACAAAAAGAACAGCCTATTCTTTCTTTCAGTTGACATACTTTCTTTACTTTTGTAAAGCAAATTAACTAATAAAATGCTACTAAAAACTCCATTGTCTGGTCTTTGCACTAACCAGAATGAATGTGTCTTCCAGAGGAAAAGAACAGTTTGGGTCACCAGTAACAACAATATTTAAAGTGTCAACATTTGCTTACCTTTTACCAGATCAGAACTGTTACCTAATTTGTTGCCACTGCCACGCTTACCAGCACAGAAACAGAACACTGAGTTTCTGTAAGAACTAGAACAGCTTCTGTTTGCCACTCATGTTGCTGCTATCTTCTCACCTAATGGTCACAGGTTCGCTATTTCAAACCTTGGGTTGTTCTTTAGTAATAGTGCAAAGACTAACATTTGCATAGTCTCCAAAGGAATTTTAGTATGGTTACGACTTGTGCAAATATACTTTTGGGCTGCTATCCTTCCACTTATGCAGGAGGGAAAAAAAAGTTTTAATCTTCATTTCCTGCCTCACTGACCCAGTTTTGAAACCATACTTTTGCATTTGGACAACAATCTCTGCAGCTAGATTAAAGAGATCTTTTCGTTTCTGTGGACAGGAGATTAGGCTCTTAAAGCTGGTCTTTTGGTCTTTGCTGAGCTAGTGTTATTCTCTGGTTCTCAATGTCACCCATAAGTTCAATTTTAAATGTTTTCTGGATACATTCCAGCATGAGCCCATGACTGGGGAATTAGGGATCACTATCCTGTAACAACTTGACAGTGCTGATTCTTGTCTGGCAGTCCTGTGATAGAAGCTGAAAATGAACCCAGATAGTCCCTTCCTTGTCCCACACCGCATGGGGCAGCAGCTGCTGGGTGAGTTATCCGTCATGCCTCTGACATAACATCCCAGCCCGTGCCATGGCAGTGGCATGCCAGAGCAGGAAGCAGGTGGCACATTTCTGCAGGAAGCACTGGTGCCTTGGCAAGTGCATTGCAGACAGCAAGTCTAATCATCCCAAGCATGTGGCCACAATTCCAGGCCCCCTGACCATCACTTAAAGAGGCTGTGCTATTCTTGCAGGTGCTCCTGGGCAACAGCTTGTAAAGCAAGTGTTCTGCCATATGGGGCCCTGGGCAGGGAGCCACCGCTGAAGGTACGTTTGGCACGCAGGCCTGCTCTTGGGGAAGAGATTAAAGCATTCTGCTATGAGAGGAGAGGAAGATGAGATACTCACATGAAGTCTTGTTCATCGGAGATACTCAAGAACTGTCTGGATGCAATTTTGTGCAATGTGTTCCAGGGAGATCTTGCTTGAGCAGGGAGGTTGGACAAGATGACCCAATGTGGTCCATTCCAACATGACCCATTCTGTGAGTCTGTGGTTCTGTGATAGGCCAGATTGCAGGCTAGTCTTGAGAATCAAATCTCATTTCCAGGATAAGGGCTGCAAAAGACTGCTACAACACCAGAAACTGAATTATCATGAATGTGAGTTTGACAGGACATTACACGTGAGAGGTGGATAAGGAAGAGTAAAATGATTCAGTTCACACACTCAAAAGTCTGTGTTTCACCATCCGTGCAGGAATCAACATGAACACAATTTCTGTCCTTTCAGCTGTGTGCAGGAGGCCACCAGTGGGGACTAGAAGGGAAATGTTTGTGACACAGCCATAATAGCAGACGCATTTGAAAAACGAATTTGGGGGGAGGGGGTGGAAATAATAAAATAATAAATAATAAATTGTTTGACCATAAATTAAAAAAGAAAATGCAATAGAGTTCTTCATGAACACATTTACAGTAACAGTAAAGGAGTAGTATCCTCAGATGTGTTTGAGTTACACTATGCATTTGTCTCTCTGCTCTGCTGTACTGCACACTCATTTTCTTCTAAACATAGGAACTTTCTTCCATAACTGCACTCCTTAGTCCACAATGGGAACTGACTTCTTAAGTTTTATCCAGAAATAAGATTATAACTGCATTCTAAATAGCAAACAATCACAGTGGAATGAGCTAAAATTTCTACATAGGAATGATATTGCAAATATTTGTGAAATAAAGGAATTAAGCAGAAGAGAAGAATGAATGAATGACTTGCACTTAGAATCAGAGAAGCTGTGGTTCTAAACCAAAATTCTCTTGAAAATTTAAGCTCTATACTGTTTAATTATACTGCATGATACCCCAAAAGAAAACCAGTCTTAGTTATTAACACCATGTTTTATGGTGTTCTAGATAAATTTCAGCATACATACTAAACTGCCCTGCAGGAAAGATCTGGCAACCTGGGGTTTTGGCAACAAGGAGAAATTTAGTTAGGTCTTGATTATTTTGAGCTTTTGAATATTAATGAATAAGCTTCTCACATTCATGGAGTCACTGACTACATTAGTTACAGCTTGCTGTCTATAAGCAAAAAACTCTGCCACTGACCCCTTAAATTTGCTGTCACTAATTAAATTAATTAGTAATTGCAAATGCAAGTATACAGTTCCTGTAAGACTTTCTTGACTACCTAGCTTAACTGTTTTCATCAGAACTTCAGTCTGCTCAACCTCAACAACATAATTAGGCAAGAATTCAGTGAAACAGCATCCAGAAGAATGGAACATCGATCAGCTGTGAGACACAGAGCTATCTCATTGAATCCACTCCCCTGGTTATAAACTAGTAGATCTCTTTCCTGGAAAGACTGATAGCATTTGGAAAAATGTAACACTGAGTACAGACATTGCAACCTTTAAATATCATTCTCAAGCCAAAGAGATGCTACCAACTTCATTCACAGGAACTTCATTTGTGGTACCATTTTACAGTCACTCTGTCATGTGTTTTAAAACACTGTAAGACTTTGTAACATTATGTAGTACAAGCATTGAATCAGTACAAGCTGTGGTAGATGAATCAAAAACAAACAATATGCAACAGCAAGCAATGTAAGTCTGTCTCTCAAGTGTCTCATAGCAGCCTGGGTGCAGCCAACCAGGCACTTTGGAAACTGACTGCTGAGGTGGCAGGAGACCAGCATGGCCATCCTGCTCTACCAGGCTGCAGGAATCCCCACTGCTGAGAGCACCACTCTTGGGGATGTACAGCAAGGGAAAGAAGTGCCTGAGGCATCAGCAATCCTTTGGGATACTAGTTAGTAAGAAGACACCATAGAAACAGTGGGATTTAAAAGGGGACGCCCTGATGACTCCAGATGTGCAAGTAAAGTGAACATGAAGAGTATCCCTGCTCAGAATTACACGTCTTTTTCAGATGCAAGGGACAAACCATTATTTGGAAGAACTTCTGTCATTGCAAAGGGCAAGTAGCAACAACTCAAATATGAGGGAAATGCAGAGAAGTGATACTGACATAATAGGACAATACTGGCATCCAATGGATTTTAAAAGATGCCATGCTTGGGATTTTCTTTGTGGTATTTTTTGTTTATTTGTTTGATTGGTTTGGTGCTTTTTTTTTTTCTGCAAAGACGTGTTTCCTTTTGAAACAAGTTTCTGGTGCATCTCCCACATTTTGTCAACTAAGACCACAGTAAGTACTGTGATTTAGTCCTAAAAAAAAGGGAGAAAGTTTTGTTTCAGCTCTTCCTAATTCAGTTTTGGCACTCAATAAGGTAATTTGTTGCAGCAAGAAATAAGAAGATGCAGGAACATTTCAGTCTAGTAGAGTGTTTGCTCTACCAAGAGCTAGGCTGCAGAGGCCTTCAAATCCTGCTGGTTCTGTCCAGGTTCCTGTCGCGGTGCCCGTTCCCTG
>VXBT01009797.1:855987-891339 GCA_013400235.1 Oriolus oriolus | reverse complement strand
TTTCTTCTTGGGCTTTTACGTTGGAGAAAGCCTCATTTCTTTTATGCAGTTAGCCAGTTCGATGTTTTTTCGGGAATTAGCTCCTGCCGGGTTTTTTCTCAGAGCCGTGTGGGAGGGAGAAGGGAAGCTTATCAGCTCTTTAAAGCAGAAACCGCTCCGGGTGGTTTTCGGTCAGGCAGCAGTTTGATGTGTCTCCCAGCTGCTCGCGGTTCCAAGAGGGTCCTCCTGCAGCCATCGGCACCGGGGAGCGGGCACAGGGGGCCCATGGCCCGGCAGAGCCCGGCAGGGCCTGACAGGGGCCCGGCCCGGCCCGACGAGGGTCCCGGCCTGGCCACCCTCCGGTGAAAACCGGAAAAGAAGCCCAATTTCCCGCCTCTATGCTGCTTTTAGATATGCAAAATTGCAGGAAGCGATTGGCTCAGAACTTTGCCACTCAACTCAGGTTCAAACCACGACAGAGGAATAGAAAGATTTCACTTTGATACTACATATATCCCTGCCTTGCTACAGAAAATAACCAAATCAAATCAAACTACATTGGTTTTACAATATAATACTGGATTTAATTCTCAATATGAACATCCAGCTTATTGCATTATGTAGTATTTCTTCAGTATGTCTGCTGAAGAATCTCCAGTCAAGGTTAACACATCTGTACACTTCATGGTACAAGAGAGCTTATTTCCAAGCTAATTAGAAGCCATGCATTATCCACTTAGCAACCAGCAACATATTTTTAATTATTATTTTGTAGTGCTGCCTTCATTGTAACACAAAATGATGCTTTTTCTATAATAATGGAAAGGTTTGGGCTGTGTGTGTAGGAAACCTCCATTATCCCATATATTCATAATCCACTGAAGAGCATAACTGTCTCTGAATTCACTATTTGAATTTTATAATTCAACAGTGTGTCCATGTGGATATGAGAATGACAGAAGACTTTGATTTTACTGTACTGTCTTGGGAATGCACCTACAAAAACTGTGTGGGTTTTCTTGCCTTGTGAAATCAATAACCCTGAATTAGGCATCTAAGAATTGAACCAAATTTCTTCCTAGACAGGAATTAGTAACTTTTGAGCTCCCTACACAGGATGAGTACTCTGAATTATGACACTAAGTACATTGTATGTGTGAAGGATAAACAGGAGAGGGAAGGATAAATACAACAACAGTAACTAACATTTCTGAAATGGGTAATAACTTGACTAGTAAAAGCTTTAATGATGAAAAAATTGGTCAAATGCTGACCAAGGAGCCATGAAACTCCACATTTCAAATTGGCATGTCTTCCAAGTTAACTCTTGGGTGTAGCCCTAAGATTGACACCTACTAAGTGACTTGGCTACTCCAAGACTACATGTCTCAGTGACTTGAGGGGATGCCACAACTGTAAGTTAAAATCCCTTGACTATACCTGCACATCTCTGCTAACGGATATTTCTTCAAAGTGTTCTTAAGCAAGTAAGCTCTGAGCATTATTACTGAAGAGACAAATTCACAGTGGAATTCAAAAAAGTCAGGGTGATGAAGAAGGAACTGTCACAGACAGCAAGTAGTAAGTTCTGGAAAGAAGAATGTGACTTGGCACACTGTCACTTTAGTCAGTACTTCCCTCCTTCTGAGTTTCCTAGCTATTGTTCTTTTCCCAGTAGGCAGCTAACCAAAACACCAAAGCAGGCCCTGATTGTCCTGCTCTGCTCTGCACTGGGGCAGCCTCACCTTGAGTGTTGAGGGCAGTTTTGGGTGCCACAATATAAAAAAGACTTTAAACTATTTGAGAGTGTGCAAAGGACAGCAATAAAGATGGTGAAGAGCCTTGAGGGGAAGCCATGTGAGAAGCAGCTGAGGTCACTTGGTCTGTTCAGCCTGGAGGAGACTGAGGGGAGACCTCACTGCAGTCTGCAACTTCCTTGGGAGAGGAAGAGGAGGGGCAGGCACTGCTCTCTTCTCTGTGGTGACCAGTGACAGGACCCAAGGGAATGGCCTGAACTTTTGTCAGGGGAGGTTTAGGTTGGATATCAGGAAAAAGTTTTTCACCCGGAGGGTACTGAAACAGGCTCTCCAGGGCAGTGGTCACACCACCAAGCCCGACAGAGTTCAAGGAGCATTTGGACAATGTTCTTAGGCACAAGGAGGGCCTCTTTGGGATGTCCTGTGCAGGGCCAGGAGCTGGATTTGATAATCCTAGTGTGTCCCTTCAACCTCAGCATATTCTATGATCCCATGACTTCTCTCCAAAACTGAGTAGGAATAATTTTCTTCTTTTAAACTAATTGCATCGTAAAACACATAATAGAAAATAGAACAAATGTCCACTACTGCATGAGGAAAAATAACATGGGCCTGCAGCATTCCACATTCTGTCATCTCACGAGAATTTATCAAAGACATCCTTAAGAGATCAAGATAAACATTTTGTACCTAATCTCATAGCACTGAGATTAGGTACATGTGCTATTTCCTTTCTATCCATGTATGCAGAGTTTTTTGATGTACACAAAGACTGCTGACAGTTTTTCCTCTGCTCTTTTTTCTTGATATGAAACAACCTGAAAGATTTCAATCTTTTCTCAAAGTACAAACTTCCTGGAAATTGAGACAATCTTGTTGCAAACTAGTTTGTCTAATCTGGGTTTTTCTAGTCTGTGCCTGTCTTCTGTGCATTACTCAAAACTACACATGATATCTACCAAAGCTGGTTTTTTCCAGTTCTGAGAAGGGTGAAGGGACTACTCCACATTGCAGTTTTTAGAAACCAGTATTATATTTGTTTTTCTGGAACTGTATGACATTGATGAGTTAGATTTGCTTTCTTATCTTTATCTAATCCCTCAGACTCTTTTCCAAATCTACTAATTAAACAGTCCTCCTCCATTCCGCAACTTCTGCTGCAGATTACCCCAAAATGCATTCTTTCCTTTGTGCCCCTCTTCAACTTCATCCTGTTTCTTTTCCTATCACCCACTCGGAAAAAACATTTTTGAATTCTAAGGCCATTATCCAATGCACATACAAATGTCTAGGAGACTGATTTCAGTTTCATAATCAACAAGTACTTTCCATGGCAGTAGTCTTTACAGAGGCACTGGTTATTACATGAAGGACAGTAACACTGGTGATGCTATATGCAGATAAAATATAGTATCACAAGTCTATCACAAGGAGAGGAAGTTCTCTTCCACACAAATGGAAGCTGGGATTAATGTCTAGGCTACTGCCAGAGCGAAACACTTATGAGCAGGTCTCCATTCAGACCCTTCACCACTTGGCTTTGAAAATCTAGGTGTCTACTCTCCTGTCTCAGTCCTGACCAGATCATATCTTTTTACTTAAGTACGTTTCCTTGTACTTTGATGTCTGTATCCTGCGGTTATACTTACTACGGATGCCAGTTATCTTGAGGGGAAAAAAAAAGCAAGAGTATCTAGTTTAATTATGAGCAGATAGTTAATCTATTTGACCAGATATTCTGCACACTATTAATTATGGTACTATTGTGGCAAATCGATGTTATTAACTATTCATTATTTCTAAAAATTTACAGTGTGACAAGCTTCATATTTCAATATAACTCATCAACTGAACAAGAAGAACTTGTTTAAGCTAGAAACACAACCATTTATATAAATACATATAAACATTAGGAGTCATTAACAGAATAAGAGTTTCTGAACCACATGAAAATAAATACTAGCTGTTTCATGAACATAGCATCTGATGTGGAAGAAGTGATCATTTTATAAGGCTTTGTACTAAGATGAAATTCCTTTGATTTTTAAATAACAGGGTCAAATTCTTTCCTGACTCTAACAAAGTCCATAGAGCTAACCCTAAATACCTGAATGCGGCAAAATTTGACTCCATTTGATGAAATAATTTTTATAAATACAGATTGTACAGTGCTAGTCCAATATCATCATGGTAAATACTTCACTTGCACTTTTTCTAGTCAGAAGAAATTAACACTCTTAAACAGTAATGCGGGTATTCATATGCCAAATATACAACATAAACAAACATTGGTTTGAGCAAAGTGCAGTGTGAGGGTCTGCCACAGCTGTAAGTCTCCCTTTTCTGGTAAGTTCTGAAAATAAATATGAGAAAAGAAGCAGAATTTTACTGTGACTGATAATTTATTTTTCTGGATGCACTGCTAAACATAGCAATTGGAGTTAATAGGTAACTCATACTCATCCCCTCTAGTGCTAATTATCAATGGAGGAGAGAAAATAACTAATTTAGGCTAGTGTATTCATCTTACTAACCGTTACTAGTAGAACAAAGATGCCTAATTCAAAGAATTTAATGAAATAGCTGATGCCACACTCACATCCACGTTCCCTAAATACAATAATAGAGAAATACAGCATACATGAAAATGAGCATCAAATATGAACATTATGTAAATCATAATATTAGAATGATTACTTGATCCCACACCATAGCAGTAGCAGTGCTTTGGATGCTATAGTAACAAAATGTTGCAAGTAAATGACTGAATCAGTCACAAGAGGATAGATTTTAAGGTGAGACCTGGATGTAAGATATTAATTAAGATAAGCCCCCAAGTACCAGCTGAGATTCTTGTTTTGCCCACAGGAACAAAATGTAAGCAATCCAAAGCCTTGTTCTATGACCTCTGCATACACGTTACACAGTAATTACACCCTTACCTAAGTATGAACTTAGCAGTTACAAATATCCTAGTAATTCTGGAATTATTTTAAAGGAGGGAACCCTCAACAAATTTAGGACTTTCAAGCAGGCACTTAAACTGCATGCTAACTCAGTAACTTCTCTTCTAAGAAAAAGAGATATCCTTCATAGCTCAGTATTCCTGCATCACATTGCAGTGAAGCTGATAAGGCTGAATAACAAACAGAAATAAGAGTGTTCTGTAACTGGTATTAATTTATTCAGGCTAATCAGGTACTGTGCTCTTCCCTCAGCTGAATTTTGTCTTGGGAATATCTTGATGGAGTTACATGAAGCAATGAAGGTTTAGCCGCCCAGCCTCAATAATCTCATATACTCTAATAAAATATTTCCTACGGAAAAGCAGGATTTAGATTCAGAGGGAAGGGTAGTTTGAAAGATTTGAAATGGAAAATGGGAGAGGGGATCAATTATCTCTATTCCAAATGTTAGGAACAGGTGAAAAACCTCTTCATGATCTCTGGCATGCCATCTTTTGAAGTATGTCTTATTTTATTTTTATTTTTACCCTACTTAATTCAGTTCAGCTTCTTTTCAGTTTTGCGCATGCTTTCTTTTCTCACCAGAAACGTAGGGTCTAGGTCATCTGCCATGGCTATCAATTCCATTACTTAGAAAATTTACATAGCTCTCTCTCAAAATCTGTTTGATTTCTCTATCTCACTAACCTAGATGAAAATATTACTTGTCCTATGGTTAGAATCTCCTTTCTTTTTTCTGGACTGTATTAACTTATAGGCATTCTATATCCCAGACCTTTCTTGTGACATGATTGTACTTTTGGTTTGATAACTCTCTTCCCTTTTTTTTGTTGACTGACACAAAGTATTTATAGATGAATGGATGTTTTCAACCTCCTTATTACTAGGTGAAATGTCTTTTAGTTTTCGTAGATTTTGCTTTTCATGACAATGACTTACCCTCACTTTTTCATTTTCGATTCTTTGTCCTGAGCATGAATTATTACAGTTTTAAGCATTATTCCAGATGAGGTTGTGTCCCATGTTTGTTGCATGACATTATCAGTTCTTCAACTCAAATGGATAAACCTCCACATGTGTTTTAAAGTCATACTTCTCTTTTTTGCAACCACATTATGATAAATTTTTATCAAGAACACCTAGAAAATTAAGTTTAATTCTGCATTTCTGAAAATTACCTGACTGTGAATATTCAATTCCTGCCCTCTCAGATTTTTCTGCATAATCTTCTTTGAGGATGACAGTGTCTCGCAGCATTTTGCTGTCTGCATTCAGTTCCAAGATCAATCCTTGCTGGTACCATGGAATCTCTTCTTTTCATAGTTGTCCATTTAGGACAACTTCTAGCAGGCCTTCCTGTAACCAGATCCTTAGCTATTTCACGTGTCTTGCATTTTCCACCTTCTCCAGTTCCATTGTTATTTTCCCGCATAGTTTTTTTTTTTTTTTTTTTTTTTTTGTCTTTTGACATCTGCAAAGGTTTAGTAGGTTCATATCTGTAAAACATGACTTGTTTTAGCAAAAAGCTTGGGAAAATCTGTCTTTCATGAATCAGTGCTTTATTTCATTCTCTTCTAATTTCTTTATAAATCCATAATTTAATTCACTATTCCTTAAATTTCAAAACTTGCATTGCAAAGCTCTCTTCCAGCCAAAGGATAACATGAAAACGAACCTAGAAGAATATCTTTCTTCTTTAAACCTTTCCCCAATTTTTTTACCTGTGAAACTTAATTGATCTTATCTACATCATGAATTCTTTCTTTTTTTTTTTGCAATACAGGCCATGATGTTTTTGATGTGCAGTATTTGTATCTTTTCTGAACAAAGAATGCTCTTGCATATTCCTGCTATGTACTAGCTATGTCTGTTAATTCATAATGCTTACATTACTTGTATTATAAAATTTCAGGTTTTGAACAATTTCTCTGTAGTCGTTCCTTTTTCTTCTCTCTATCTATTTTCTTTTTTTTTCCCAGTGCCCTAAAAACATCAGTCTGACCTACTGAAAATGAAATATTGCTTTGTCAAAATAACAATAAAAAAAGAAGACATAATTTGGAAGTAAATTCAGATCAACACATATCACTTCTTACTGTAGCCTTCATCTGAGATGGAAAACAATGAGCTTCTGCAATCAGCATCAGATGGGTATTTTTGGCAGATTTAAACTGCTCTGTCATACCAAGCTTCCCAGTCAGGCTTAGAATTTATGAACATTTTCTTTTCCTCCTCCAAGAAATTCTTGGCAGAAGCAAGCCCTAAACCTGTTGCTGTGACTCAGTGCTGATCCATAACTCTGAAAGATTTCCCATGACAGTGTGCCAATAAAAATATGTCAAAGCTTGCCTGTATTGTCCATAAAGTATGGTCAGAAATTATAGCAAAAGGAAATTTACTACTTTGTAAAGAAAAAAAACATTTTAATATACTTACTACTTACAATACTTGAATGATATCTTGATAAGAGACATTTTATTTAAAATTAAAAGCCATTATTATTGTTATTATTATTATTGTTGTTGTTGTTATCTTCCTCCAATTTGATATTGCTAATTGTTACAGAAACTATGAACACACACAGAATGTTATGCAAAAGTTTTGTCTGTTATTCTCATTCGGTTTTGTCTGAACTTTATAATGATGTTTGGAGACAGAATCACCTCAGAACAGTCATATTTCACGAATGTATTCCAATTTTCATTGGTAGATGAAATCTATTTTCTCTCTATTATTAAAAATTTTAAATTGAGAAGTCTGGCCATAGTTGAGCTTTCTAATCTACAGCAACAATCACAATCATTAGTATCTAGTGCTTCATAAACATCCCTTTAAGATACTATTTGATATACAGTCTTGTGAGAAACAATCGGGATACTCCTGCTTCAAAAGCACTAAATGTATTACAATAAATTTGCTTTCTCTGGGATGCTGAATTGGAAACCTATGAGATGTTGAATAAGAAAACTGATACCACTGCTTATCTGTCCAAAAGCTAGTGGTGTTAGGAAGCCCAGTAATTGAAAAATGGATAGCACTGATATTTGAACCTTTTTATATAACCTTTGAAGTGTAAGCCTTTTGGGGAATAAATTGCTTTTTGTAACAAGAACAATGTCAGATCCCATATTTAGAAACCATGCACTTAATTCATTTTCAGACAGAGAAACTCATGTTGTCTTGTTGGGAAAAACATTGTAAAATGGATTAAGCTTCACCCTGGAGAGATGATAACCTAATATAAATAACTGCAGGCTGATCTTTATTAGTTACTGAACAAATATTGCCAAATAGGACAGGCGACCTTCAATGATGATTGATCTAGGATAAGTCATCAACAGCCTTGTCTCCAGAGAGTAACTTTGGGGCATTTTGGAATTGTACTGAGCTTCTCATTTCAGGGTTGGCACTAACACTGAGTAAGAATAAGTACATCTTCTTTAATGCTGAAGTCTAAAGCTAATCTGGTGGCAGAGTAATGACAACTTATTCTAGGGTGGGCAACTGCTAAGTATCTGCTAGAACTAATCAAACAGGATTGGGTCTTTGTTGGAGACCTGAATCAGCCACAGCTTCCTATGTACACAGGAGACAGCCTAAACCCTACTTTTTAGAATCACTGTGAGTATGAAAGGTATCTTTTTTAAACCTGAAATTAGGCGAATGAAGAATTATCATTATTTAGATATTTACATACCCCAGTGCACTAGAACTGGCATCCCATCAATTGATTCATTCTGCAGTTATTCTTTCCTAAGATTTTTTTATATTCTTTGCTCAGATTTTCCTGAAGGTAAAGGAAGTAAAATTTTCTGGTTTTGAAAGTCAAAAAAGCTCAGAACATAATTGTAGCTGTCTTCATCTGAAAAGCTATTGCATTCCAGTGACGATCGGTAAGAAGTCACATTTAGAAAGTCTTTAATTATATTTGCTGTAATCATTATAAACTTATAAATTATATTGGTACTATGAAAAAGTAACGCAAGACTATGTGAGAACTCATACCAAAGTGCTGTGCTGATTGTCCATGAAGATGAATGAGTAAGTAAAATACTAAACATCTAACAGTGGAACTCTGGAGCCCATAGCATGTGCTAATATACAAAGATTCATATCAAAACAACACATCTTGAGTATTAGCTACACAAAGACAGAAGGTACTGGGGTTTTAGTATTATCACACACAAGTACTTTCATATTTGCACAAATAAACTATGCGCAACTTACCTGTACAAAATGAAACCTGAAGATTCCTGGTCAGCTGATGCATTATTGTACAACCTCCAACAGACTGTGTTACTATTAAATAAATCAAGGATTTGTTTAAAGGCAGAGAGTTTTGTTCTTAGGAATCTTTGCTTATGTGAGTGCAATCTGACAGTTGGAAGAAGGATATATTACAATTATTAACTCTAATTATAAAGTGTCTCTGTACAAAAGTAACACACCCTGTCCTCTTGAAGTCCTCTTTGCTTGCACAGCACTTGGCATGTGCATGGTTTTGAGCAGTTGGAGAGCAGCAATAACAATTTTATTTTCCAGAAGGTAGTACGGTACTGATCTTGGAGCCTTAGTGCCACCTTTTCTTCTAATTTGAATACTTTGATTTTGTTTCAGTGAGTAAAGACCAATTTCAGTTCCTTCTGGCATCAACACTTACAGGCTTATTTCTTTTCATCAATTATCCTCTTATTTGTTTTGTACCTTGCTCAGGTGATAAAACTTTTTGCCTGTGATCTCTTTTCTCCTTTGTAAAACAACTATTTTTCCTCTTAGATTTTAAAAGTGACAGAACAAGACTTTAATTGTTGCTGTTTTAAAAAATCTAACTCTTCATCCTCTGATATAAAACAGTTGTAAGAACCTCTAGTAATGTTTCTCTTGTGTAATGTACGAATTATCTTCAGAAAATCTAACAATAGAAAGACAAGATTATTTTTCTGGTGGTAATAAAGAAAAACATAGCCATATTTTTAAAAACATATTTTTAATGTTAAAACAAGCCAAAACCCCCCAGGAATTAGGAATTCTGAATTAAATAGCTTAATGATATATCCTCTGGTGCCAAATTCATGCCCAGTATTATTTCACCAACTAATTTATCAACTGTCACAAAACAACTATGACTGAAACTATTTCCTAAGTTAAAGAAACAGCTTGGCGGGGTTTGAATATGTTTCTGGTATTTTTCTCTTGCAAGAGACTTCTAAAATCTCCAAATACTTTTTGTAATTTCTCCTGCATCCAGTATTTTATCAGCATCTTCCTTTATAAATATTCAGCCCAGTGATTTTGATTAGTATTCTTTTTTGCTTTATATTCCATGTTGTCTTTTGTGTACTAGTACCATCAATGCTCTTCTATATTCTCTTCATGCTTTAGACATGAGTGTGCCATACAAATCTCTCACTGTGTTTGCTTGCTTCTTCAAGAACTGTTATTGTGAAGTTAGTGAAAAAGGTCAGGGTGATTATTTAGTGGGAAAAATCGAATCTGCTGGAGCTTTATTGCTTTCCTCTAAGAAATCTGACTTATTTATGACATAAGGTATTTTAGGGCACCTGATAGGACTTACTTCTTTTTTTATGATACTCCTGCCTTTGTGTAAAATTGTGCTATAAATGATATTGACAGTGTCATACAGTACTACTGTATTGTTTTTAAGTTGCATTGTTTCAGCAATTTATAGTCAAACAAACCAAAGTCATGACTGTCTGCCCTGCTTGCAAAGTTGCAGAGACTTGTCTTAAATTTTTCAATATATGTTAGAGAAACTTTTAGCAGAGAAAAGTTTAGTATAGCTCAAGGCAAGATGGACTTTTTCTTCTGGCTTGAAAGCACAGTTCTTAAAATACATGTAACATGGACAGGTGTATAACTGTGTAGGGATAATCTTATGATTGGGATATTTTTCTTAATGGGCTTAGTAGACAAGCCCATTGGCAACATTACACCAAAGAGTTTCCTGACAAGTGCAATAAAGTAGACACACTTCTCAAAAAGGAGAAATGAGAACATCTGAATTATCCATACCATAAGAGATATTAAACAAAAAGTAGAGGCTGGTTCCTTGACCCCCAAAAAAACAATCAGGTGAAATAATCAGCTGCTGGGAGGTTACTGGAAAGGATAATTTATAGTCCCTCTGGAGACAGTAATGAGATAAAAGGGTCCTTTCAGGCTCTGTTGGTCAGAATTATCTTCAGATACTCTTCTCAACCAGGATTTTTTTTAACCTGTAACACTGAAATGAATGAAGATCCTCTTTTCTCTATCCCTCAGAGGTAAATGAATCAGCTTTCTCCCTTCATGTTTGCACCTGCCAACCTTCTCCAAAAGCTTTTCATTTTATAACCACAGGTTTTTAACCCCCATAACAGATCCTCATGCAAGCTCTCCAGAGGTTTGATAAGTTCTCTTGTGCTCTTGATGGTTACTGCTCTTCAATACTACCCAGTTTCAGAACTTTCTTAAGTTACAGTTCATTATACTCTTGAATGCCCTGTATCTCTTGATCCGGAAAAAAAATCTTCACCAAGTTACAGAAAACCAATGAAGGATTTCATGTCCAAAAAGAACCATGCAGGTTACTCGCAGCATAACTGAGTGATCCCTTTTAAGCACTCCTCAGAGTTGATTGCTTAGAGAATTATTTTTCATATTCTGATCTTCTGGTTAAATCCAAGTGACTTTACCAGCATTATTTAAATCAAGATAAATGGATTTTCAAAGGGCTAGTATTTTTGCTTAAATGAGAATAAGACTTCTAAATTATTTTTGGTTGTGGTGGGGTATCTTAAGTGCCTTGGGTTCCTTAAAACCTTAAACAGGTTTTTTTTTAAGTGATTGAAAATATTAACCGTTAAATAATAATTAGCCATTAAATAATATATTAACCATTTAACATTTAAATAATATATTAAATAATATATTAATCATTTAACATTTATTGCTGTTATTGTTATTTTATCTTCCAGATAAAATTAGTTATGTTTTCCCTATAGCTGAGGACTTTTCAACTGCAATCCCACAGAAGGAGCTTGGGATCCAAACTTTAAGCTGTTATTCACTCTTTTGCAAATCAGACTCTTTGACTCTGCAAAGGTGTGGGCTCACTGGGACAGCTGTAGCCTTCAAAGCAGCAACCTTGGGTGCATGCTGTGTACGGTGTGATGAGGAAGATACTGCACTATTTAGCAATTTGTTCATTTGTACAACACTACTGCAGCTATATCTGGTCCCATATCCTTCTGTTTTTAGTGGTACTGCATTGGATTATATAGACCTTAATTGTCTAAAAATTTCCTTCTGCCTAATGTTATTACAATGGGAATCCAAATAAAAACAAGCCTAACCACTATTCTTTTACCATTGCATTTTTAGGGTTATTCTAACAAGTGCTAGAGAGAGTTCAGACTTCAGGAATAGTTGAGAAAAACGTGCAAGATTTCTGCTAGTTACAAAATCTATTTTGAAGAAGTTGTAAGGAAAAACTGAAATTGGCAATTGTTAACTAGCTATCAGTTGTGTGTGGAAAACAGTGTGCTGAGTTCTGTGTCCTATAGCAATTTCCAAGATAGTACAGCTGGATTTTGGATTCTGAAAATTACTGCACACTCTAAAACTATGACAGAATGGGGATTCACATCTCAAAGGAGAATCTCAAATCCTGATGGAATTACACCCTACAAGTTCATCATGCTAGGCTGGATGTGGCTTTTTATATAGGCTTCTAACCTGAATGTCATGGCTTTTCAGTAAAATCACTGGTTTCATAATTCCAATTTCATTTTTTTAAAGATGGAAGTGAATGAGTTATTTAATAATAAAAAGTAGTTTCTCTGCATGCTAAGCTTAATTGACTCAGTGCTCATTATTATAACTGGATTATCATTGGCTCAATGATAATTTTTGAAGGGGTAGCTGCATAAATGCTTGATCATCTTTTCAAGCCATTAAACACTCTGGGCATCAGCCTCTTAACAGTAATTCTGACATGTTTATCTCAGCTGGGTTTGTAATTCTTCTTTGTTCAGGGTTTGTGATCTGTATATACAGTAGATTTGGAAAAAAAAAGGGGGAAAAAAAAAGAACAACAAAAATCCAACAAAACATACTGTCTTCCAAAAGAAGAAATAAAGAAAGAAAGGAAAACAGACTATTCTACCACAAGATAATCCTCAGTGACTAACAAATAAAATATTCTCCTCAAAAAGCAATTATGCTTTTGTCCATTAAGTCTGGACACCTGGAGTAAATATTTGTTTCAGATTTGCAGGCACCTTACTACGTTTATATTTAAAGGTTAGATACAACTGTTCCTCTTGGTTACCCATCGTATAATTAACCTCAGTGTACTTCCAAATTTGATTTTTAAAGAGAGGATCTCATGCAGCCCACATCCAGAAAACTACTAAGAAATAAGGACACTCTTTTCGTTGCATCTTTAGATTTCACATGCTTGGTCCCTCCATAAGCAGTTAATAGTTAGAGTTTGACCACATACGCCTGAACTCAGCAGGATGAATTCATGCTGTGCTTTTTCTGTACACACAGAGAGCCCTTCCGGAAGGGTTGGGATGGAGGGATCCGAGCCCCTGTCTCCGCCACCGGGACGATAAAGAAGAAATATTTCCCGAGCCAGCAGGCCGTGTTCTGGAGTCAGGCTCCCCGCCCCCAGGAAAAGTTCAGTGTTGTTGCCGGCGGTGGCGCCTGGCCCGAGGCGGGGGCCCCGAGCCCGGCCCGGCCGGCGCTGCCCATCCCGCTGCCCAGGAACGCCATCCCGGCGCTCCAGAGCTGCGCCGAGTCGAGCAGCGCCGAGCCGAGCCAGCAGTGGCATAATCTACTAATGGCTTCTTTTCATTTCAGCCCTCCCTGAGAGACTCAGTGGCAGATTGTAGACTCAATTACTCTCATGTCAGGTGATTATCCTAGGTCTTAATGTAATCTTCCATTCACACATACCATATTTCAATTACGGCAGCTATGAAACAAGCTGTGTATTCAAATCACCAATCACCTTATCACTGCTGAACAATGTCAACTGTAAAAAACGCCAGCTGAAGGCAATTACACATGTGTTGAGAACCGATTATGATTACTCTCTGTGGTATTTGTGATGAGCTGGGGAATGTTCTGAAAATTTAATTTAATGACAATATGCTTGCTGTACAATCCATAATACCTCCTGAATCCAGCATGGGGCTATTAAAACTGATAGGAGCATATTATCACCGAACTGAAAAGCTGGGTTGGGATGGTTGCTGGATGTCTCTACAGGGAATGATAGGTAATTTCTCCACATATTTCTAACGGCTGAGGCAGACAGCTTCCAGTTCCAGCTGCACTCTGAAGGTGGTCCCTTCCCCTCCCTCCTCTCTCCCGGAGCTGAGTTAAGGTGTTTTTACTGAACGCGCTGCAGAGGGACGGGGAGGCGAGGGGAACAGGGGACGCTGCCGCAGGGACCCCAGGGCACAGCGCCGTTTCCCCCGGGGGACTTTACGAACCTCGTTAAATCCTTTCCCTGATTTTTTTTTTTTTTAAAATACGTTTTTTTTTTACCTTCCTCTCATTTTGATACCGTCTCCTCTGCGGGGACTTCGCTTACATACCCGTGCAGACTTAACGGGAGGAGGAGGAGGAACAACAGCCCGTTTCCAAACGAATCCCTCCGGGCTCCTTGAACGGAGAGGCAACACCGCCGGCCCCGCCCTGCGGGGTCGCCTGTTGCCAGGCAACAACCCCGGCCCGGGCAGTGCTTAGCCCCAGATACCCCGAACGTGTTGCATGCACACGATGAAGGTGAAATTGTAATTGTTGTGCGGCTCCCCGGCCAGCCTGGCACGGCCCTGCCTTCCAACAGGTAGCCAGGCTGGAGGGCACCCAGCAGGAGCCCCGCGGCCTCCTCTGGGCCCTGCCGGCGCAGCGCTGCAGGGCGGGATGAGCAGGAAATATCCAGGGCCCTGTGCGCTTGTGGACGAGGCCGGTGCGCAGCGCTGCTGTTGTTTATTGATCTGAATGGGTGCGATCCTAGATTAGGCCTGCAGCTCATTTCAGAAAGCTGACAATCTCCGCTGCCAGCGCGGAACACAAAGGTCTCCGGGTCTCTGCAGGCTCCGGCCGATAACGCCGCGCTGGGATCATCTGCGAGCTCCGTGGCTCCCGTTTAGTGTCTGGCTCTCCTTCAAGGGCTGCCTTACGAATTCTGGAGCCTTCAAACAAAACTCGTAGTCTCCAGTGCTAAACCGAAAATCCCATTCAACTTGAAGCATCCAATGCCATTTGCCTACACACACAAAAAAATTAGTCTTCAATGAATATGTAGTCATCTGCACTAACATTTTACATACAGAGCATTTGTTTTCATAAGCAGGTTGATTTTTTTCAACAGATCAGCCTATTGTGGTAATTTGCCCTTCACTGTACATAGGAATTTTATTGTGGATTTGCTACTCTGAAAGCATTTAAGTAGAATTCTATAGCACCTGTGCTTTTTTTAGCCTGAAAACCATGTAGGTCTCACATTGTCCCAAACTCATATATTCTAAGAAGGAGGCTTACCTGATTTTTAAGTTTTTCTTTTCAGTTGCTCTTTCCCACAGTGACAAGTACCCTGTCTCAATTGTCTTGCTGACATCTGCTGTACAAGGCACTAGAACAAAAATATCTCACCAGATGTGTAAGGGAGAAGATACTGTAACCCACAAACTGTACTGTAGTACCCTGTTTCTTTTGGGTACTTACCTGTGCGTCTGAATGCCACAGGCATGTAAAACACAAGGCCAGAAAATAACTAAATCAGGTTAATAAAAATGACATAAATTAGAGAAGCCAGAACAACCAACTAGAAACATTTAAACAGTGTACTCAAATTATTTGTATCTATTTGAAAAAACAGCTTCTGTTGTTAAAGAGATTTTAACTGTATAATTTACTTTTTAAAAAGCCAATTCTAAAAAGGAAACAATGGATAAATTAAGACTGATGGAGAAAAGAATAAATCACAGGAGAAAAATATGCTGATAACATAAGCAAAGGATACTTAAGGATACTTAAGTCATGCCAGCTTTTGAGTATGTGAAAGGAAACTATCTACAAGATACTACAGGATTTTCTTGGTTTGCAATATGTATATAGAGGCTTACCTGATTTTTAATTTTTTCTTTTCAGTTGCTCTTTCCCACAGTGACAAGTACCCTGTCTCAATTGTCTTGCTGACATCTGCTGTACAAGGCACTAGAACAAAAATATCTCACCAGATGTGTAAGGGAGAAGATACTGTAACCCACAAACTGTACTGTAGTACCCTGTTTCTTTCGGGTACTTAGGGTGCTCATGTACACAAAATGTGGTGATTAGTATTATTATAGCAACAGTAGTAGTAGCAACGTCAATATTAACAGCATTGACAGTAAAAACGGAAAATGGCAAAACATAAGCAGAACCAAGTGGAGCAAATTAATAAGGAGCCTTTAGTCTAAGATTCAAACCAGCTGTTTCTCCAAAGGATTGAAATGGTGCATCTTCATTCTGTATTAGTCTGCAGCTGAGGAATCACTGACGTGTGAGCAGTCTGACTGAATTCCAGCTAGAAGCAGAGACTTCAGGGCACCTCTGCTCTTTGCTGCAGGAATACAGAATTCACAACATTGCATGTATCTGGCACTTGCAAGGAAAGCTTTCTTTTTACATGAGGTAGAAAGGCAGCATGCAAGCTGATTTGTGACATTGCACTTCATATCTCAATGCAAAGAGAAAGCCAAGAAATAAAGAAAAAACCGTCAAGTCTCCTGTTAATCATGGAAGTTGACATTGTTACTGGTATGTTTCTTGCATGAACGGAACAACATTCTGTAAATTAAGAGAGATGCAGCATAATGGCATAGCTCCAAGCTTTCTCCCACTTACTGGATCACTGTCTGATTTCCATTACACATAGAGAACTTCATCCCAGCATCTCTAATATGGTGAGATTTAAGATTTTTTCTTAATCAGATTGGAGTTTTTTTTCTTTGTGTGTTCACCCCCCCACCCCCAATTTGGTTGCACCTTTTTACTTTCCCTAGGAAAGCTACTGAAAGTCCGTAAGGAAACATCTGCATTCACCTTACAACATACGGTGTGTACATATATTAACTGTAAATGCAAGTGGGCACAGACTATAAAATCACACTTAGAAAGAGCTGAAAAACTGCCATTCGGCCCAAAATCTGTCATTCATGGCAGTGTAGCTTTCCCCTCAAGCTGAAGGAAGCATCAGCTGAGCAAAATTGCCATGACAGACATCCTTCAGGTAGCATCATTTTTTTTATTCAGTAGGTAAGCTTGTGTTATTTAGAAGGAAAAAAAAAAATCTATATACACATTTAAAAAAAAATTGAGGCTTTGCAAGTAAAATGTTATTAGGTAAATGTCCAACACAGTGAAAGGCTTTATTGCTTTTTCAGAGAAGTTAAGCTACTATACTTGTTTTAGAGAGCAGTTTTATCACTTGAGCTCAGGTATGCTGGACTTCAAACAAACAAAGAGGAGAATCCTTCATAACCTCCTCCATGGCCCTAAACAGCCAGAAAACCAAAAGGCTAGCCCATTTTCTTAGCTGAATTACATTTCTTCTTTCTTTCTTTGATCCTTCTTAATGTATAATTCTCTGCCAAAAAAGTAAGCTATCTGATTACAAATTGTGCAACTTTTATTGCCCAAGGCAGTTGTTAATTTTTGCCATAGGTCAGACAGGAGAGAGCCTTAAAGGACCAAGAGCTTCTTAATTGCATGGTGTACCACTAGCTGTTGCCACATCTCAGAGGAGTTATTGCACCTTGCAGATAATGCCCTTTTTGCCCTGCAAGCCATGAAATAGGTTCTCCCTACATCGATGTATTAATTAGATTTCAAGACTGTTTCAAAAATTATAGCTGAAGCTGCAGTTCAGATATTTCAGAAGTTCTTTGCAAGATTGCCTGCTGTGGATTGTTTTGTCTTGGTTTGTTTTTTAATTGAAAAAGAGGAGGATCTAACCTTGAAGACTGTCTTGATTTTTTTTTTTTTGTTTTTTAAGGATAAGGTGAGGGAAGAAGCCTGACCTGTAAACTTTGCCACAAAAAAAGAATATACAAGTTTATAAGTTTTGATAGAATTCCAGGTTAAATTTGTCAGTTCTGGTGTTGTAAAAAGTGAATGAATTGTCACGACCTGTAGAAATCTCAGGAAACGTTTGAAATTTCTTCAGCTGGCTGCATATCAAGCATACAGTGAAAAAAGGAAATAGAAGGAAAGTAGAAAAGAAGGGCAAAAGGCGAAATGGTTTGTGTCCATTTAAGAAAAAATCAATAATAGCATAAAATTGATTTAGTGCTTGTCATAAAACATAAGTAAGTGCTGGAAAATAGAGAAAATTGAGTCTCAATTTAATCTGCACAAAAGCCACACTGTACTGATGAAGTGATCTGAGGAGAAAGCTACATAAAACCTAAAGACAGATACTTAATTGTCATATTAAAGACTCTCTTTTCTGCCTGCTGGAGTCAAGGGGTAGGGCCCATTAATCATGGGGATAAGGGGCATTGAAATCAAATCTCAATTAAAATCTGTTCAATAATGTCTCTAATATGTTTTTCAAGCATTAATTTTTTCCCATTGATTCTACACCCCATAAATCAGATATGTTGCAGTGCATGTAATAGTTTATGGAGGAGAGGATTATGGTTTTATGAAGTTAATGCAGCAGAACCATTTAATTTACACAGGCTAAAGTTTTATGTCTGTTGAAAATTTCTGTTGTTTTCTGTGGGTGAAAATTCATTGGTATATAAAACGAAAACATTTTTTTCTGTTTTCATATACTCATGTGTGAGTATGTGTCTGTGTACAAACATACACAAAATATTTATGTATACTTATGACCTTACTTACATGGCCCTATTTGCAAAGATTGTTGTTGAAGAAGATACTACTTTTTTTTTATTTTATTATGGACTGCAGTTTTGGAGAGTGAAGATAGCAATCTCTCAGGAAAAAAAGACAACCGTGCTTTGTACTGTTACACTAAGCAATGTCTGGTGAAACATAGGCAATAGCAGGGGTATTGGCATCTCAGCTTCTGGCTTTTAAGTGAATCAAAGATGATGTGATCATGAGAAGTTTTGTATGAGATACAAAATTAGTTTGTGACCTGTTTAGGAAGGAAAAGGTTTTTCCACACTTGAAAAAGTGTTAAACTTTGCAAAAATCTCATTTCAGCAGCTATATTCTTCACCTGCATTTCCTGACAGGTACAATTGGCTATATCCTTCTTCATTTCCTGCCATAAGTTCTTATGTGGGTGTAGGTGTATATTGTTTCAAAGCTGACAAATTCTACCTAAGATTCAGCTGCACTTTGCTGGTTGAGTGAATATTGTTTCCTGACTGAATCTACTCATACTGAAACAAAAATCAAAACTCACTTGCAGTACTTAAGCCACCATTCATAAATACTTTTTGAGACTGCTGGACGTGGAAGCAGCCCAATATATTTTCACTCTAAAGAAATATGAGATGCAAATGCCACATAATCAGTAGCAAAATATCCTGTGAATTTAAGTGAGTTTTGGCTCAAGAATATCAGTTCAGAACAGTCAAACTGATGAAGATTTGGTGCAAGGTGTAATTCACAGTAAGGCAAAAGTGGCATTAGATTATGTGCCTCCAACATTTTGAGTCGGGACTCTGGGTCACCTAGTAAGTCATCGCAAAAACAACTATTGGCTATAATGTTATCATATGGCCCAAAGGAGTCATATAATTGCATTCTAGTAACATTAATGTCTCCTGATGCCTCTTCCCATCCTAAACCATTCCTGCATCAGGAACTGTAATGAGATGCAAAGCCATATAATGCCTATCTGACTTGCATCCATTCAGGATCTCATGGCATATATAATAGTTATTAACTCAAGGGATGATTCATAGCTAATGTCCCAGCAGCCATAGCACAGGCAGTGTTGGGAGCTATGGGCAATGTATATTTTAAAAATTAAAAGATAATTTATTTTTAAAAAATTTGTGTCTTCTCTGTTGGTGGTGTGGTTAGACAAGCAAAGGGAACACACTAATGCTGAAAGACAAAGTAAGAAATAATGAGACGGAAAATTAAATTGTGAATGTGTCACTCCACTCTTTCCTACTAATACATTTCTCTTGGAAAATTATATATAAAAAAGCCACTCCTAAATTGCACAGTAATTAGACACAGTTTTACTGCAGAAGGCTGTACATAAGAAGACTTAAGTATTGCTACTCTAAGTTTTTATTATTATTATTTTTACCAAATCGTTATATTAAGTAAGAAAAGGAGATTGGATACTAGTTTGTGCCATAGCTGAAAGTTTTGCCAGCATAGCTGCATCAGAAAAGAGTATGAGCAAGACAAATTATTCAGCACACAGTTCTATTAGGGAAAATTTCTTTGATTCATACAACTTATGTCACCCCTTCCAGTTTTCCTAATGTAATTAATTCCTACAGGTTAGCTTTACAGACAAACACTTTTTGGTGTAGACACAGCTATAACGAAAAATATGTACTTTGGGGTTTCCTGCTTATTACTTGTTGAGTTTCAAATGTACTTGGTGTATGTGGGATGTACAAGGATGCATTTTAACATGGTACAAAATTACCTATTGCACTCATTGCTACAAAATTACATTGAATTGAAAAAGCTGGGAAGAAGACTGTAGATTTATCTCAATCATAAAAAGCTTCCACAGTTGCATCAGGTAGGATAAAACATTTTTAAAGGGGATATAAACCCTTGTGCTTCAGGTCACAAACAACAGAGAAGATTTAGAAATACACCTCTAGCCTATGAGCAGATTATTCTGCTAAGGTGTGCCATACCTTTTCCTGAAAAGTCTGGTGCTGGCTGTGCTCAGGGTACTATCTCTTTTGTGCACCACAGTCCTATGGCCTATCTGTATGGATGCTTGAAACTTTTAGTTACTCTTACAGTTCAGGCAGTTTCCCAGGTTTTTTTGCCTGCCAAAATTTTCTGAGTAATCCTTCTAGTGGTTAATCCACTAGAAGATGACTCTTCCAAGCTGACACCCTGAATTATCAGCTTTCATTTGCTCTCTGCAGTTTACTGGGAAAGCTATTTCTTGTGACTTCAGCAGGGCTTATGAGTGGGTTGAAAATGGTACTGCTGATCTGCAGGCCACAGATCTCCTGGGTGTAAAAAGTCTCTTTGCCAGCTGCCTCAGTGCTGTTTTTAACACTAGCCATGTGTAGAAGTGAGAAGTAAGAAAATAATTCCCCTGTAATTTAAAGTACAGAAGACCACTCCACCCATTAATGTTCAAAGATGAACTAAGCAAACTTACATTATATATTAATATATCTTAGTATTATATCTTAATTCAATTTAAATAGATTCTGTTACCTCCAGCTAAAAAGCTATCAGGAATCCTACACAGCTGGGAAGATTAGCATAGGCTGGATCACAGCGCAGGGTCCAGGATGTTCTCAATTACTCTCTGAATATCCATTCAGATCCATAACTTTGCCGTGGTAATTTCCAGCAATTCTAAAACTCAATCCTTAATTAAGATGTCAAACTTTAGCACTTTTCTCAAAGGATTAGTGACTGTCCCTTGCTAATTTTAGAAATATTGATGTCCCTGGGGCATAGCTATGTGAAGCTGTCTCTTGCTAGACAGTAAAAAAAAAATTAGTCATGAATAGTGCACTACATTGTTTATCCCCTCTTTCAAATGGCAGGGATGGATCAAACCTCAGTGTCTAGCTTTTCATACATTAAAAAAACAGTCCTTGCAAACACATAAATTGATTCTATACTAATATACTAAGGAACACAATGGATGTAGACCATTTCTGATTGTTCATTGAAATTATAATCACAGAGTTTGGGGAAGTAGACTTGGAATAAATTATTACTAATCTGGTTTTGACAGACACCATGACAATAGGATAGCTTTTTCTATTATCACATTACACAGTTCCAGAGACCACATTACATATTATTAAACAGAAACAATAGTTTCGATGTTGATACACAATATACCAAAAAGGATAGTTCCTGTGGTTTGTGTTTCACTATTTCTTGTACCTCAGTCCTCAGTCCTTTTATCTTTCTTGCATTTGACATTTGAAAGAGGAAACAGAAGATTTGCTGAAAGCTCAGCAGTGTCTTGTGAGGAGTGAGGAACGGTGTTATTTAAGGTGTTCAAGCCAGTAGGATCAGGTGTGTGGCTGGGAGAAGATGGCTGAGGCAGGAATGGTAGTGGACAAAGATGAGGAGAGAACTACACCAAGCATATGCTCATCAAGGTAGGAATTGAGGGGAAAATTAGAAACTTATGTCATATCAATCTTACTTCTTTGTCCCAGCAGTGACCTCAGGACTTCTCAGCTGTAGTGGTTCATGTGGTTATTCCATGATCTCACCTCTATGCCTGGGCAGATCGTGGAACAGATCCTCCTAGAAGTTAAAGGCACATGGTGGACAGAGAGGTGATTTGGGACAACCAGCACAGCTTCAGCAGGGCAAAATCCTGCCTAACCAACCTGGTGGCCTTCTGTGACAGAGTCACAACATAAGTGGACAAGGGAAGAGGTCATTTATCTGGACTTCTGTACAGCCTTTGACATGGTCCCCCACAATGTCCTGCTCTCTATGTTAGAGATATATGGATTTGATTAGTGGATTGTGCAGTGGATAAGGAGTTGGTTGGACAGTCACATCCAGAGGGTAGTTGTCAACCGCTCAGGGAGATCAGGGACATCAGGTGTCCCTCAGGGGTCTGCACTGGGAGCAGTTTCATTTTATATCTTCATTAATGACATAGACAGAGGAATCGAATGCACCCTCAGCATGTTTACAGGTGACACCCAGCTGAGTGGTGCTATTGACACACCTGAAGGATGTGATGTCATCCAGAGGGACCTGGAAAAGCTCAAGAATTGGGCCCATGGGAATCTCTTGCTGCTCAACTAAGCCAAGTGCAAGGTGCTACACCTGGGTTGGGGCAAACCCAGTACCAACACAGGCTGGGGGATGAGCAGGTCCTAAGCAGCCCTGAGGGGAAAGACTTAGAGATCCTTGTGGATGAAATATTGGACATGACCTGGCAATGTGCACATGCAGCCCAAAAGGCCAACTTCATCTTGGGTTGCATCAAAAGCAGCATGGCCAGCAGGGAGAGGGAGGGGATTCTGTCCCTCTCTTCTGGTGAGACCCCACTTGGAGTGCTGCATCCAGCTCTAGGGTCCCCAACACAGGAAGGACATGGAGTGAGTCCAGAGGAGGCCACCAAGATGATTAGAGGGATGGACCACCTCTCCTACAAGGGAAGACTAAGAGAATTAAGATTGCTCAGTCTGGAGAAGGGAAGGCTTTGCGTGACCTAATTGCAGCCTTCCAGTAACTGAAGGGAACCTAAAAGACTGATGGAGAGGGACTATTTGCAAGAGCATGTAGTGACAGGACAAGGGGGAATGACTTCAAACTGAAAGAGAGTAGGTTTAGATTAGATATTAGGAAGAAATTCTTCACTGTGAGGATGATGAGATACTGGAACAGGTTTCCCAGAGAAGGTGTGGATGCTCCATCCCTTTAAGTGTTCAAGGCCACGTTGGATGGGACTTTAAGCAGCCTGGTCTAGGGAAAGATGTCCCTGCCCATGGTACGGGGCTTGGAATGAGATGATCTTTAAGATCCTTTCCAACCCAAACCATTCTGTGATTCTGTGATTGATTCTATGATTCTATTCCCTCCTTCCCAGGCAGCACTGCATATGTGGTAGGAGTGGCTGAGCTCAGTCTAAGCTGTCCTGATGATTAGAGATGAAAACAAAGTGGTTTCAAGGGATTTTTAGCAGCCACAAGCTTAAATTTTTTTTCTTCTCTCTCCCTAGCCCAGCTCCTTCCCCCTTCTATAAACAGGAATTTCTTTGGGGCTGTGCCAAGCTGTCTACCCAAAAATCCTCTGATGACAAATCTCAGGATGTATGCCTTGCTCCAGTTTAAATCTCCATTCCTCTTTAGGTGAAAGGGATTGATTAGAGATCTGCTAGTCATAGTAACTGAATCAGAAAGGCAGGCTAGTTGATTTTCCACAACAGGTCACTATTCCTGTTTTACTAAGGTCTGAGAAGGCTCAAAGACTTACCAGAGGTTATCTATCAGTAACCTTGGCAGTGCCAAGAATAGCATCCCTGTACCCAAAATGGACATGTCAGTCACTGGCCACATCACTTTTTTTCATGGAAAAAAGCAGCTTAACTACCAAGTTGTACTTCTGCTCTTACTGTGTCCTAGCTTTTAGCTGCCCTTGTAATTTGTGCTGCCTCTGTTCATGACTCCCAACCAGGGAAATATTTAAAATGAGTAATACACAGAATGGGGGAATAAGGAAAAAAGTCTTAAAAGTGCTGCTATCTGTTGCTTAATTCCAAAAGAAAGACATTTGCTTTTTGGAAACATCATTATAAAATACTGATGAAAGAAGGAGGTCTTTGATTGTGACAGAAAAGAGGGGGGTTGTACTACACCAGAGATGTCTTTTTTTAGTTCGTAGTTCTATTAATCAAAATAAAGATTATGATCTTTGTTTTAATTAGAACAATCCTAGAATTAGCAAGTGGAATAATATTTTCTATCCCTAAAGGACTTTCAGCTTTCCAGCATAGTTGTCACACTGTCTGAACCAGAGATCTTCCATTTCCCTCAATGATCTGTAGAGCTGGAATACTTAAACATGTCAGGATTAAGCACCTTTTCTATCAGTGTGAGACATTCCCCATACACCTATCCAGGCAATACTGCTTGATGCTGACTGTCAAAATGGAGCATCCTTTTTAAGTACAGACACCCTAGATCATGCTGTGAACCCAGGCAGAAATGTTCACCAGTTTGGGTTTTTGAAACCAGCACTTCTACATGCTGTGACAAAAAAAATTTAAAAAAAGAAAAGTGAGTATTTTTCCCCTTTCTGCTTCCCTTCAACAAAATCTCACTAGAATTCACTGCTAAATAAAACCAATCACAATGGAATCATTTGATATGTGTGTGACTCTCAAATGTAGTTCCCCAAGCCACTGTTCCAAATTAACAGCAGTTAAGCACCCGTTGGTAGAGACTTAAAATAAATCGTTACCCAGTGGACTCCTCCACAGTCACCACTCAGAAGGTGCAGAGAGTTCCATGGGAGCTGTGGCAGAGTTTATGCATTTGGTTGTGTTTAGGTTATGAAGAAATACCATTTTGTACATAATGATCTCTTTTACAGCAGCTTCTCAGTACCAGCAGATTGCAGTATCATACATAGGCCTCCCTTTAACCTGACTCTTAAAAACTTTTGATGAATATATTGTTTAAGAATTTTTCCAATAAGTCACAGAAGCTTTAATTAAATGCAAACTGATTCCTTCAAATCTTTCCTTTGACAATGTGAGCATGAATGGAACACATTTGAGAGCTCACACAGCTCTAGTTTTCATGCAAAAGACTCAAGTCCCATGAGTGAGCCAATTACAAATTATAGTGTAGGTGAACTCATTCTTTTCCATTCACTGGAGCTGATTCTGTGTCATTAATGCTGATATCTTAAAAGGAAGAAAAGACGTTTCATATCTCATTAACATTACAGAAGAGAAATGAAATTAATTCTATGATAGATGAGAGCTACATGCATAGAACTAGTTCAATTGCCTACATTTTAATAAGTTTTTACAGAAAGCCAGAGCCATATCCACCACCAAAAGGCTCTGTAATCCTCTGTGGTGTCTTGCACTGACCTCATTGGCAGGGACTTGTTATTGGCTGAAGTTCCACCACTGTTGGGTTTAAATCAGCTAGTCTGAAATTTTAGTTGAGTGTTAACTGTGCCAAAATCCATCTTTAGAGCTCTCAACCTTTCACTTCCCAAATGCTGAACAGTGGCACTGTAACAGTAGAATGTGACTTGTGTTATGAATCTATGAAGGTGGAGGCTTAGATCTATATAAAAGAGCCATAATTTACAGGAAACATATTGTAAAGGAAACATTAGTCTCTCATATCTATTTACAGTTGCACATGAAGTGAAAGAGTCACCTAATATTGGCTGGATGATGCGCAGAGACACAAAAATCATATTTTTTTCTTAAAAAACCTACATATTGTCAAACTTGGAAGTTGGCCATATCTGTCCTTGATTCATTTAGTGTAGAAAGCTGTTTATTGGTATTGAAATCCAACTGCCACAAACAGATATATCTACTGTGCTCCTCTTTTGGCCTGGACTAACACAGCCACACATACAGGTAAACTTACTTATATGCCCCATGTGCCAAAGGCAGTAAAGCAAATAGCTCTCAACACAGATGAGGTACTGATACTAAGAGTTATTCTTTGCCACATCCATTTCTGGTTGTTTTGTTGATTTTTTTTTTTTAATTATATTTGGCTTTTATAATGCAGAGTCTTGTGTGACAGGAGTGACCCTGAGGCTGTTCTAGACTATATTCAAATCCAAAATCTGATGAATTCTAGCATCCTGCAACCATGGTTCAGAAGAGCTGGAAATACATTTCTCCACCAGACATGAGCATGTTGTGACACAAGAGATGGAAGACCAGAAAAACTACCGATTATCAAGGACAGGAATAAAAAACTACACAGCTTTAAATTATAGATGTTTGACATCAGCATTTTCACTGCAGCATTCTTTGTCTCTTAAAAAAATCTCTAAGAAGATATTTTATAATTTTTCCTCATTAAAAACCCATTTGTCATATAGTCCCTTGGTAAAAAATAGATGCTATGTGAATGATTACATTAAGGCTTCGTATTGTAAATGCATCTTGCTTATAACAGTTTTTAGTGTCTGCTTGCTCAAGACCAAGTTACTTAATGATAATTAATTATTAAAATTATGTGATTTAATTGTCTTTTTCCTCTTTTTTTTCTCCAAACTATTTCCTTTTCTTTCTGAAAACGTTAAAAACTGCAAGCCCAAAAAAAGACTAAATGCCACTATACAGTGGAACTCTTTCAATCAGTAATGGTATTGTTAATTTTGTTTTGCAGGGATTATTGACAGTCATTCTGAAAATACAGCACTCTGTTTTGATATCTGGTTTGTACTGCCAGGAAGTTTCTCTCAAAGCAGTCACACAAACTGTTGATTTGGCAAAATTTGGAGTGAAACACTATCTAGAGCAAGATAAGGGCCGGAAGAAAATGTGTGACTTGGAAGACAGAGGGCCAGGGCATCTTAAAAAGAAAACAAACTCCTCTACTATTAGTAGTGAAAATGAGTATTTATAATTCAGTGAGAAAACAAAGCAACAATTTTCAAGGATACACCCACAGATTTCTGCTTTGTGCCACAAGGAATGTTTGATCTGGCACACAGTTCACCCAAGAATTAGCAGATTCAGAAAGACTTAAATTTTTGTTAGGTAAAACATAAAATTCACCATATTTGCTGGGGAGAAAAGCAAAGTGAAAAAAAACATGTCACAGTGGATTGCAGAATAGTTTCCAGAATTGCCACACTTAGAGTTAGAAAAATTTGTTCTCTAATACAGTGATTTTTAGGTTTTTGGGCTGACCAAGAATGATGCTGAAACACCAAAGTACTGCCAGCTCTCTTTTAGGATATTTTCAGGATATTTTAGGGATGGGAATGAGAACTGAGGTATCCCAAATTATGGAAACCAGTTTGATAGAAGGTATATGTGGTTGTGCAGAAACTGCATGAACTCGGTCAGCTCAAGAATAGCAGTGCTTATTAGTGCCATCTTAATAATTGTCTTTGCAAAGCCAGTGGAGCATCTTGGTATTCATAATATGGAAGGCATTCAGCATGGCTAATGTTTTGATAGTTTACCAAACCGATTTACATTCATATTATTTATAAACACATGCAGGTTTTGAATGTACATATTTGCACAGAAATTTTCCCAGTATTATATAAAATGTGAGCAATGCTTAATTTACATGTTATTTAAGATGAAGGTATTTGTAAATGTGTGGTATTGTACTGTTACACTACAGCAATGTTTTTCTAGTTTTGCCATTGTTCTCCTGGACCTCTGCAAAGTAATACTTCAGATGAGAGCATCCACTGATTTTGTGTGGGGTATTAGATGTCTGATATTACTGAGCACTTGAGAAAAGGTGTTCCAATGTCTAAGGCTGAAAATACTGGAATATCATAAATATATACATATAACCATTGCTAACTGTCAAGTACAGCAGCTCTTTAGGCTCTTTAGTTTCTTATATCCCCACTGAGCAGCTGATGTTTGAAAAAAAGGCAATGGTCCTGTTTCTTCCCTACTTGTATGGATGTCAAAGTTCAGTTAAACCCAGCAGAAACGGAGCTAGAAAATTCTATATAAATTCTCACTGAGCTGTTTGTTCCAAGTAAGATATGCTTTTAAATTTTTTTTTCCTACAGGAATCCTTTATTGAGATAAATATATCCTACAAATTTTGAAAGAAAACAAACATTCTCCTAAAAGCAGTCTGTAAATCAGTTGTTTTCCAGAACTTCGTCCTCTTATAATGGTTCTTTTTTGCAGGACTCAGCTCTGCTAAGCTCCCTGCTACAAAATCTCAGCTTGTTCTATTTGACGGCTGTTCCCCTGTCATCACTCATTTTCAGTGGGCAAGGGGGAGCAATTGCTGGGCATCAAATCATCATCAAGTAAACCAGCCTTGACACTAGTTAAAAAGGGAGATGGATGGTCAGTTGGCTTCTACAGAAAATATTCTCCTAAGTATTCTACCAAGGTCCCTTGATACTAGCCTAGTGCTTTTCTTTTTCTTTTCCTTTTTTTTTTTTCTTTTTTCTTTTTTTTTATGGGAGCAGAGCAATCACCCATATTTCTTCTGGGTCATCATTTGATGGCAGGTTTCCTCTGGGGAGGAGCACAGGGGTTAGGTGAGTAAGCTCCGTGTTCAACAATTAAACAGCAGAAATACAAGCTGTGAAGGAAGCAGCTTCCTTGCACTTGCTTTCCGTGGTTGTAGTGGGCAATGAAAACCTCCCCATATTCTGTATCTTCAGGAATGCCAAACACTCTTCAGTGTACCATCCATTGCTCATTTGTTTGTTCCTCCCCATCCCATAACTGGCTTTAGACATATCTTTCAATTCCTAATAAAATGTTCATAAATAGCCTGAAAATTAAAAGACACATTGTAAGATTTACCATGAAGGTGAGAGTATTGGTCTTTTAAAATTTTAGGGAAAACAACTCCACAATTTGCTTGTTTGTAGAATGAATAAATAAATGGTATATATCAGAAAGTGCTGCTAAAGTTATGGAAGAGAGAGAAATAACAAGACATATGTATATATATATATATGTATGTATATGGCTTTTGGGTAGTAAGTTTGTCTTGCATATTGTGCCACAGTAGAAACCCCTTTGGACACTTGCTGTACTTGTGCAGATACAGGAGACATCATGTCTCCAACACCAACAGAGGAAACAGCACAAATGTCTTCCCAAAGCATGAATCTTATGTTAGAGCTAAGATATATAGATGAATACTTTGGAGTAAAGGACTGTAAGTTTTGCCCTTCTCATTACCATTGTGTCTGTAAGTCTCCTTCTCTCACCATGCACACCACCTCCTCCCCACCCCCCCCCAAAAAAAAGAAAAAAAGGAAAGAAAAAAATCCCCCAAAACAACGGCAACAAAAATAACCCAAATATATGACAGAATTTGGAACTGGAAAAAAAAATAGAACAAAAGCATTGAACGTGCAGTGATTGTCTCTGAGCAGGATTTTTGGTGCTATCACAATATTATTACTACAATACAGAAAAAGCAATTTTGATAATAATTTTACAAGAGTGGTACAGAAGTTCCCAAAAGCATAACCCTTCTCAGATTTATCTGCCTACTGAGCTCTCATTAAAGTCAATGAGAATTTGGAGACTCTCTAATGGAGGAAAAGCCAGTACAAAGCATAAATGTTCAGACAGTGCCTCGAGGTCCTTACTCCAGCAAAATTCTTATGTAAATCAGTGGAAATTTTGTCTCGGGGGGAAAATCAGAAATGAGCCTCATTTTGTTTGTAGAGACTGAAATATTTAAAATGCTAAACCAGCAATAATTGTTAGTATGCTCTTACCGTAATTGTTTAAAAAAAATGTGTAGGGGTCAATCCTGCAAAATCCTGACATATCTGGGAGTTTTTGTAAGCTAAAGCAAGCTCTCAATGTTCAGCGAAGGGGAAGGGATCTCAGCACTTCTGCTTCCGAAACAGCATGGTCCCAGCTGAGGCAGGATGGGAAGCTGAGACCAGGCAGTGACAGCTTGATTGAGAAGAGGAACAATGTAGTAGAGTGCCTTCTGATTTTAATTCATGTGATGCTCTTTATTACCCTTAGGGATAAGAGGTACTATTTTAAATTCCTTTTAACACTATTTATTTAAAACATATTTTACTGGCACCTGACCTATGTTTAAACAAGTCAAAGAATATGTAGTGTCCTGGGGGAGTCCTGGGGTTAGATATTTATGGGGAAAAAACTACAGAGGAAAATTAAGAAAAAGCAGAACTTAGGTTTTCAAATCTTTCTATTTTCTTATAAAACAGCAATTATTGTAATCCTATTAAGGAATTAATATACCATATATAAATAACTTAAAAGCAATTTAGTCATAAGTAAGCCATTATATTATTGACTGGAACTGTTTCTCTGTTCACTATTGTATGAGATGGGATTTTCTAAAGATGCCAACTTTGGTCGGCAGTCTGTGTAGTTACTGTAATGTGAAGGTCTGCATAGCAAATCTAAAGATAACACTCTTCAACAAAAAAGTGCTTTACTATTGATACAAGAGGAGTCAAAATATACAGGTAGAAATAGGCTGATTTTCTTATTTTCTTGATTCATGTTCATGATACTTGTGCAGTTATTTATATTACACTTTCAGAGGTCTTTTTCATTCATTAGAGAGTGAAATACAGAAGAAGATTATTCTTAATTATTTATTTTCATGGGGGAAGCAAAATAAAAAAAACAAATGCAGTTATTCTGAGATTTTGTAAAGTCTGTAAACTGATTCAGGGAACTTATATGCTCTCTGTTATTAAAAAGATACATTATTATAGAGTAAATTTATCCTGGTTAAAATAAAAAATAATATCAATATTTTCCATTTTTAATGTTTTAAGATTTATAATGAACCTCTATGTTGAACTTCTATGAAAAAATGCTTTTTGTGAATTCTGACAAGTTGCAAACCTTCAGAAGTGTGAGCCATCAAATAGCTGTATGAAGCACAGAGAACAACTGAGGTTTATGGACAGCTGTGTTAGCTCATATCTGCAGATTACCTGGAGGGGCATTTAAGTCTTTTGTCTCAAGGCCTATCTGAGCTTAAAAAGTCAGCGTATTTGCTCCTATTTGGGTGTGATTCCATGTCACAAATTTTCAGGCAGCCTGGCAGGTTTGAGGGTGACTGTCCACCACTGCTCTTCTACTCCTCAAACACAGGCACACTCTCAGCAGTGCCACTTTGCATAGTCATACTATAAACCTGCCCTTTGAAATTGCCTGATTTTTTAAAAGAGTTTGAAAAATAATTTTTTAACAAAATTGTTGTGCAGGTCTGAATTAGAGTATCAGTATTAGAGCTCAGGTGTGAATAGCCGTAAGTGAAGAGCACAACTGCAAAACTGGGCAAAAGAGGGTCAGCAACAGAGGAAATTAACTCCACAGCTGAAGGATTACTGGAATCAAATCATATCCTTGGTGAAAGCTGACTCAACCAAAAGATGTCAACACATCCTTCATCACTGTGTGTGGACTGATCACAAGCCCTTCATTCTAGTTCTGCTTTCTGGAAGAACTGTATGTGCCCATGGTAGCAAACCTGGAGTAGTTTTTTATGGGAACAGCCACATTTCTGTGTTAATACACACCAACACCAACTGGTGGATTTTACAAGAAGAGACATATACATTACAGTAGTGTGATATTGAAATTCATGTGGCCTCCAGACATTTCAGTCAGACTCAGGACTCAATAGTACTTAATAATTGATACATAGGAGAAAAGCAATAAAGTTTGAGAGATTTTTATAAAATATTTCTTTCTGTTATAACTAGCCTAAAAGAAAAATGCAAATTTGTTGATTGTTAAAAGTTGTTCAAACTAATCAATGCTACCTAATTTAAATATTTTAAAATATTGATGCAAGAGAAATAGCTTTATTTGACAGCTATTTATCTCAAAGTTACTCAGGCTGAAAAAATATGCAATCAAACAATATCTGCTTTACTGAATTAATGGGGATAATAATGTAATACGTCTAACAATGTTATTTCCATTCAATTTTGTTCAGTAAGGCTCCTTATATATCCTCCTTTCTCTACAGGTGTTTTTCATTTTACTTGTATAAAGACAGGTTAAAAAAAGAAACTGAAAGCAAGCAAGAGGAGGTATTTTCATAGAGCAGTATTAAATTATTGACAAGAGGACAAATTAATAACACAGGTGGAACACAGAAATTCTCAGTAGTTTTATAGAAAAATGTCTGAAATGAGAAACAAGGGACATGAGGCACTAAATGATGAAAAACTGACATCTTCCTTAAACACTGAGTTTTATGTTCTTCTGGGATTTACGTTCTCTGGTTTGGCCTTTATCCCTCTTGCTGACAAATAGCTTTAACAAGATTTTGTCCTATTGTCATCTAAAAATCTGTCTTAGTATTCTCTTTAGGCCCGATTCTCTTCTTACCAGCCTCAGTGTAAATCAGAGGTGAAGAAAATCAGTATGGTTGAAATGACCTGAGATCACAGTAATATCTTTTCTGTGAAGTTTAATATTTCAGTGTGCATATTCCAAATTGAGCATTTGCAGACCTGTATATAAGGTTTCTAACTACTGAGTTAACTTGTTTTATCTCAGTTGGTTTTTTACCCATTAAAACCCTTCAGACATCTCAGTGACTTCAGTTTTACACTGAAGTTTAATACAAAGAACTGCATGCTCTTGGTGTTTTTATTTGCTGTATTTTTATAGTGCTACTAAGTTAATACAAATTTCCTCAGGGAGTAATTAACTTCCAAGACTTTTTAAACATAGAACACCTGTTACTGAATTGTTAATATAACTTGCCAAATCCTTGTCTACTGGCACTGGAGACAATGAGGTTATATTTATATTATGAGATAGAGGAACACATTGTCATCCCTGGGTCTATGCTCTATCCATATTCTGACACTCTATTCCAATAAACCTCAACTATGATTGTAGTTTCTATGAGAAAGAAGATGTGAAACATGTAATCCAAAGATATGTGATATTATAATGCAAAATTTTTCAGATTTCTGCTGTGATGTTCAAGTGGATTAGAGACAAGTGAGGGAATCTCTGTTCCACAGACACAATGGGATTGTAGTTTTAGGTGTCAAGGAGAGCAAGATTACAAAATTGATATTTTCCACTGATAGTAAATTGCTGTGGATGGTGGAGTTAAGAAGTTTCATTTTCACATATAAAGGTCTTGTCACCAAGGCCAGCTGGGCATGAAATGGAGTAGCCAAGCACAAGAATTCTTAAGCAGATTACTGACTTGGAGTTGTTGGATATGCAGAGAAGAATTGCTGTAATGGCTATATAATTCCTGCTACCTGTAGTTGTGGTTAAAAATACTTTATGTGAATCTTAGTTGCAGTCATATTTGTACTGGAACAAAAGGCATACCCTGGGAGGCATAGCTCCTTTCCAGAGCTCATCCTGGGATGTCAGAGTTTTATGTTGTCTATCTGAGTTTGAAGGTTCAGGTTTGCCCTAAAGGATTATAACATTTGCTAAACTGTCATTTTCCTTGAACAGGAGCTGGAGAGTGTTTACATTAGCATGCAGTTTTAAGCCAATGCAGCTGAGTTCACTGATATGTTTGACTGACAGTTGGCAACTTGTGCTTAGTATTCCATTTCGAAACATCTTAAAACCTTCATTTAATAAAAGCATTTAAATTTCAAATTCTATGAAATACTTCATTCAGGCTGCAAGGTAATACATCTTGCTTAACATGTTTTCTATATGAATGCCTTATTTGGCTACTAATTTTACAAATATTTCATCAGATTCCTACTGGGATTCTGCTTTATGCCTTTTTCTTTACAAGATGGAGAGACAAGTGAAAGAATGGAATACAATTCATAAGGAAGCTTTAACTCTGACTACCAGTTTACACATCCTAAACAGTAAGAGTTTACATCTCTGTCTCAGTCCAAGGAAACAAGTTTCCTAATCAACACAATGGATTTAGGCAAAACAGGCAAAATTTGTCACTGGGAGCAAAAACTGAAATTTATATGAATCAACAGTCAGTTTGAAAAATGTAGACAGCCCTGGCATGTACTGCTACAGTGGTTCCGTTTAAATCCATCCATGACAGCTCTGAATGGCTGCTGCCCTAGTTACTGGAGTGCCCAGATGTTTGTTGTCCAGGTACAGAAGAACCCCACTATGCATAAGGTTGGCTTGTTGTCAAAACGCTGCAATGTTCCTGAATTTGAAGTAGTTCATGCTCTTTTATATATGGAGAAACCTCCTCAGATCAAAGCTTCTGGATTGTTAGTGTGGAAGTGTTGACTGCTTACTCACCAGGTTAGCTGTTAACTCCCCCTCTAAAAGCAGCACTTGTTGCTTTTCATTCATATTTGTCAGGTTGGCTGTTTCCAACGTGAAAGCCCTGCTATTTGTTCCCACTAGCTGCTCTTGTCATTAGCTCCTTCCATTAGCTTTTCATATCAGCCATTCTGAATAGCAGTTCTCCGTGTTAGCTGTTCCCATTAACTTGTTCCCCACTAATCACTTCCATTAGTTGTGCCTTCTGACCCACTCCATCAGCCAGGCTGCTGCCCTGCCCTGCAGATGCCTGAGCTGCTTGCCAATGCTTTTCTAAAAGTTTCAAAGGTAAACAGGGTCTTTGCAGCAAAGACAGAGAACAGGCTCTGAACTCACTCACTGTCTTTATCACCTTTTAAAAAGAATTTTCAGCATCCTCTTTGATCGGTTTCTATGCAAGTGCAGTGGTTGGACTAAATCTTGGTCTCTAGGTATGTCAGGCTTAGCTGTGTTTTCAACATTTCTACCATCGTGACTATAAACCTTTTGTGCTGTTCAACTTAAAAACTTTCCTATTCTTAATACAAATGTTCCAGAATATTGGAATAACCCTAACCCTAACCCAAAACATTCATTGGCACATACTGCTTGAGACAGTTAACGTTACAGAGGGAAATTAAATTTGGTGGGTTGGTTGATATTCTAATCAATACTCCATGTTCTTTAATGATATAATAAATACCTCCAAAGCCAAAGAGAAAATTTCACTTAGAGAACTAAATCATGTTTCTACATTCATTCATGGAGTGAATGAATGCAACCAAGATTTTGCCATGAGGCTTTTTCAGGGTTCCAAAGACTGCTTCATGAAGACTAAGAAATCTTCCAATCAGAAACCTCTCCACAATTACTAATGTGCACATATTGATATGGCTTGCATCTAGGATACCCAAAAGAACACCTAAAGCTCTGGAATGAGTACTTGTCTGTCAGCGTGGTTTCCAGAGAAAATGAGAGATTCCTTGCTTTAGGTCTCTTTGTGTGGAAAATGAAGCTT